>JAQFXU010003627.1:0-15714 GCA_034693705.1 Spatulosminthurus flaviceps
CCAAAAGGAGCTATAATTTTGTTTTTCCCATAACGTTACAAAAATTATAGCTCCTTTTGGACTTAGGCCGACGATATGTCATTTTTAGTATATTTTATACGTTACAGTGCAGTGGTTACGGCGGACGGTTGGTGGTGATGGCACTGTGGGGAGCAGGACGAGAAAGGTTGATGCTGCTTCGGTACTTAGCGGGGGGGGGGGTATTCATTTAATGTTTTCTAAATTTCAAGTTAGATTATTTATTTTCTAAGTTGACCTCCGTCGCCGAGCGCCGTAGGTGCCAGTAATTTGTGAGGTCAATTTTGGACTGAAATTTCGAAAAAAATTTAAAAAAGTTATGCCCACGGCACTGAAATAAAAACGATTTTCTGATGTCAATTTCGAAGTTATAGCTATAACTTCGGCAATAATGGTCCGAATCGGAAACTGAAAGCGAGGACCTTGCTGAATTTGCCTAAAAACCTTAAGTTAAAAATGTTAACTCATTCGGAAGATCCATTGCTGAGATACAGCCTGCCCACTTCCAAAATTATCCACCGGGGGGAAATTCCCACAGCCGAGGGGGTGCATGTAGGAATTTTTTCAATATTTTTCCCGGACCCTACCAAGTGCCCCCAACATGAAAAAATTGAATGCTCAGAATTGTTTATCATCATTCGTTGCTGCGCTCCTCATCTTTTCCAGTATAAGTTGCGACAGCTTTCAAGCAGGTCCACTAGTAATTACGAACCATCATTGCATTCAGAAGCTCCACAAGGACAAAAATCTTCGGTTCGACCTGGTATCGATTTTACGACCGTAAGTACCACTTCCCATTAAATCCGAAGCTTTCAATCCTCCACTGTGACAACTCTTGGTTATTAAAACGTAGAGAAAGGAGACCTAAATAAAACTAACTTTTAAAAGGAGTTACTTATTTGAGACTCATTTTCGGTCTCACTCTCACTGTCTGCACGCCAGCGTGAATAGAGTACATATTTATTACCATAGTTTGGATTAACATAGAAATGACTCACACACTGACTCCTTCATTTATGTTAAGTGTGATAAGGTTTGTTCCTGGCAGACGCGCTCTGGCCTATTGATGTATTTTATTCTAATTAATGTATTTATTGTGTCTTCGAGCTTGCTCATACACAAACATTGCTTTACACTTATTCTCACTGCTGCTACGGTCCAAAATTTTGAAGCTATCAATTAAGGAGTCCATCGCCAATACGGAAGGTGACCACGGTCATAATATGGTTGCTATCAAAGTGACTGTGATCAGTTTATTGTTGACAGCCTTGAGGAAGGGTTGGTGTAAAAGCAAGCAGCTGAATAAATAGCTACTTGTTAATTGAGTACAAACTTTAAAAGTAATAGGAATTTTTATTTAATGCATGATACGGTTGTTAACTTTGGCATGGTAAAATACAGAGAATTTGTGTTTCATTCTCAATTTTATTGTTGTTGATTCGAGCCAATGCCATAAGCTAGATGTGTATGTAAAATAATTACAAGTTTCGCTTAGAGCTACTAAATGAAGTAAAAAAGTAAAAATGGGTCGATAATAAGGAAATTTTTTAACTAATTACATCGTTATTATGTTTTATTAGGTGTGAATGGTACTAAAATGAAGGGATATTATTTATTTTTAAAATTATTGCAGGGCAAAAAAGTCATTAATATATTAAATGTTGAAAAGTAAGTGGCTACTCGGAATGTTACTTGGAAATAATTAATTTCCACAGGAAATGTAACTCAATGAGATCCCCGTTCCAGTTAGACGTACTTTTTGTTAAATTCAAATACATCATTAATACAATGATCATTAATACATCATTAAACTCAAATCATTAAATACGAAAAGACCGTTTGACAAATGCGTCCTTCAAGTTAACTCATGCTCTTTGAGTCACTGTTCAGTGTAGTCAACAATCTCAATGTTACTACATTGGGCCAATGGTTGAAGATCTCTCTTGATTTCTGTAAAAAATATCGGAATTTCATTATACTTGCTGACCTCATTGCAAATCTTCCTTCCGATTTCAGGAAACACTCAAAATGCTTCAACAAAACGTACCTTTGGTGAACTTATGTACTTTCTGTATATCCACCGTCACTTTCAATTCCGGAAGCAGATTAAAACCAAATTCATTCACTAACTGGAGACAGTCGCGCATATATACCATGCAGTGGCTCAAATCTATCTTTATCGCCCCAATAATGTTCCATCAGAAATAACTTCAACTCTTTTAGCTCTGAAAAACAATAAAATCATTTTTATGCCACAAGCAAGCATTTTATATTCACCATTAGTACTTAAGACAGATACGTTTTGTAGCTACCTTTCAATTTGCAAATGACAGAGCCATCTTTAAATTCCTGAATCTGTTCTTGAGTACAATCCTTGTTCTTTGATGGGTCCTCAAGTCAATCAATAACTTTTTCGGGAAGACCCGTAAATTCGCGGTCTAGTCTGAAGGGTCGTGTGTACCCCCAATTATCCATTTTAACGGAAAATCTCTTTTAGGATCTGAAAACAATAGGGATTTCGTTATTTTTCTCATACCTCATGGAAACATTGACACTGAAAATTAACTTGCTCTTCTAAAAACATACATGTAATTATAAAGGAAGTTTCAACTGCACAAATTATAAAGCCTGGAATACCACAGCATATGCAAATGGAAAAATTTCTACATTACCAAAGAGTTGAACAGGGAATCCTGAACAGATTTCCACTTTTGTGATTCCATGGATGGAGTTTGCAAGCGTGAGGACCCTGCAGATCCGCTGAATTCAGCAGGCCCAAAATTCAGAGTGGGTTTATCGTCCCCAGTGCGTCCACATCCGCGCGTAAAACTTTCATTCCCATGAGTTACTTCCATGGTTAACAGAGATGCGTTAGCTGTTCCTAAAGAGAAATTATTGTTTTAATTCCTATTTTTTAGTACATAAACTAATTCTATGCAATACTAACATGATAATCCCATTGAATATTTTAAATTACAGGAAATTATGAATCTTTTGTCAGAACAATCAACAATAGGAACTAATAATTGTAAGTACAAATAATATAAAAACTATTTCCCTTTAGTTTTACAAAGAAGGCTAAACAAGAACTCCTGCTAAAATCCCGCCTTTATAACCTTCTTTCTTGCCCAAATATTTAATGTCCAAAAGCCCTTCGAATTATTCTTAATACTTAATACAAACCAAGCACCCAATGAAAAATTCTGCGGAGAAACTACACTACAAGGATTTGCAGATGACAATATTCCAAAACATCAATTTTTAAATCTCTCAAAAAATCAAAAATTCTTGCGCTGTAAAAAATGACTGTTTTAGTTTTAGAGGCCCAGAGAAAAGTGCAATTCACTGTTCAAAGCAATCAACTGGAATGATTTAAGCCCGTCGTTTCCCTCCACTTCTCTCTCATTACCTAATCATTTTTTAGTGTACTTGTTTGAATTTTTACTGCAGTTGATTCCCAGCTATATAGACCATGGGGGATGCTGTTAAAAATTATATTGAAGTCATTGCTCCGAGTTAATTTGATGCCTTCACTGCACGTGGGTCAGCGTCAACTACGACCGTTTCCTCGCACTCTTTTCGTGTGTGATGTTACAGCTATTTAAAAACTCTTGCGACTGACCTCTTTTGCCTCTTCCCGCCCATCACATTTATATTGGGTATTTACATGTGTCAATTGGGTCAGTTTAAAAACGTTGAGTGTCAAACCTTCCTACACTTCTGAGTCTCTTCGTTGCCATGGTTTTCATTTTGGATATTTACACCAACTTGGACTGGGTTGAGATCAAGGCCACGCATTATTGTGCAAATGGTGACATGAAAAGTCAATTTTTGGAAACACGTGTTGAATGGAAGGCATCTAAAATAATATTAAGTCACGTTTTAAGTGGTTTTCCAAATAAAAATCTTTAAATTCTCCGGTTCTTTACCACCATCGACAATGAAAAATATTTATACTAAATACTTGTGAGTGGGTAGTGTTATGATTAAAAATCCACGAATTACCTTTTTGCCTCTAAGTGGGCAATTTTATCATGGAAATAATCTATAGATACTAATTACGCTTCCATAGGATCAATGCTAATCAAACCAAAGGTAACCTTAAAGTAGAGTTAACATTATTTGCCGCCTTTTTTATTTTGAATTAAAGGGTTTCAAGTTTCTCAAGATTATTGTTTTCCAAAAACTGTACAATCCAATACTTTTTTTGGAAAGTTCAAACCATATCATACGGCTGCCTTAAAAACGGTGCTTTACAAATTTTACTAATGATATCCTTGAATCTTCTTTGAAGAATTCTGGCGAAGCAGTCAAAGTTTAGCTTACTTTAACAACATAATGATTATTCCAGGTTAATAGAACTAACAATCGTAAAAACATTGAACAAAATTGAGGTATTTGGAGTAATTATTGTGCTGCAGGACAATGAACACACGGACGAACGGACCAGGGTATTTTACGATAGGGTTGACACCATCATAAAAATCATCTGTAATGGCACTACAAATCCTCGCACGGCATATGATACAATGGGTACAAAATATGTATAGAATGCTATTAACTCTAACAATATCTTGTTGCCTATGATAAATGTACATGTATATAATGGGAAAATAAATATGCATTCACTTCTATACAGTTCCACATAGCCTAAGTATTTCTGAGCATTGTGTGAGAAATATAAAGCTTCAGTTCGATGGTAAACATAGGACGACGCAGACCGCATGTAAGTTACAAGTAGGAGGGTGTTTTGAATAAGAATATTCATTTTAATTTCAATACTAAATGTGTTTGGATAACTTTTTGAAATGAACATTATAATGTTATAAGAAAATATGAATGAAAAATATATGTTTGGATTTTAATCATTCAAACGTTGACGTCCCTTATGAAAAATCGTGGGATTTTCAGATCGACCTCCTCAGTAGCCTCCATTTAACCCTCCGAATCCCCCAGCTCCTCCTCCATATCCTCCGCTTGCCCCACCCCCACCCAATCCTCCTCCATATCCTCCATTGGCCCCACCCAATCCTCCTCCATATCCTCCATTGGCCCCACCCAATCCTCCTCCATATCCTCCATTGGCCCCACCCAACCCTCCTCCATATCCTCCATAAACCCCTCCAAATCCTCTTCCATGTCCTCCATAAACCCCTCCAAATCCTCCATTTGCCCCACCGACTCCTCCTCCATATCCACCATTCACCCCTCTAAATCCTCCACCTACTCCCCATCCTCCATATACTCCTCCATAAATTCCGCCTACTCCTCTGTATCCTTCACCTACTTCTCCGTGTTCCCGTACCACTCCATATTCTCCTAGTCCGCGTTCCCGTTCTGCTCCATACTCTCCTCCCCCATATTCACGTTGTACTTCTCCTCCTCCTCCTCGTTCCCCTTCCAGTCCTACTTCTCCACCTCCTCCTCGTTCCCCTTCCAGTCCTACTTCTCCTCCTCCTCCTCGTTCCCCTTCCAGTCCTACTTCTCCTCCTCCTCCTCGTTCCCCTTCCAGTCCTACTTCGCCTCCTCCATGTTCTGGTCCTACTGCTCCTTCAAGCTCCTCTCCTCCTCCTCCACGTTCCGGTTCTACTCCATCCTCCTCTCCTCCTACTCCTCTTCCATATTCCCCTCCTCCTCCATATCGCTCTTCTCCTCCTAGTCCAGCTCCGTGATTTTCATCTGAAAAAAAAATTTTGTTTGCTACTTATTTTGGTCAAAACTCGAATTCATGAACTTGACGCAAGTTGGATATCGTCGGCTAAAGTGGAAAAGGGGCCATACGCAGAAATCCTTAATATCTACGAGATAGTTCCAACTCTCTGCTCTAAAGCAAAAAGGGGCTATACGCATTCCCGCAGCTGCTCGCATGGCTACGCTTCTGTTTGTACATGCACAGACTTGGCTCCTTTGAAAATTGAACTGTCGCTGAATGTAGCCTCTTCTTGCACAACGCTTCTAAAATTATGGCCCCTTTTACACTTTAGCCGACGATATGATTTTTTAGTAGCTATTACAACCTTAAATTTGTTTTAATTATTCTCTGTTTTGACTTTCCTATAGAATCTTAATTTTAAAGATTACGCTCTTTTAGGCTAGTAAACTATAGAAAGTACATGTACTAACCCATGTATTGCTCCAAAATTTTTTCCACTCCGATCACCTAGAAAATAATAATATTAGCATAAAATCGGTAGATTGGACATATACAAAAAGGAGTGACATACCAAGAGAGTTAATGACTTGAAATCAGGCGCCAAACCACGAAGTCACGACCGGCGGGTACAGAGTCATATTATGTACCCTCTCAATTGAATTTTATACACAACATATGTTGACTTTCTGAAGAATTTTGAAAAAATCGGGCAATTTTTTACAAATTCTAAAAATTCTAGTTGTTTTTACCTGCGCGAATTTTTAAAGTTGAAAATAATCAAAAATTTAAGATTAAATATCAAATTTTGGTTGCATGTAACTTGTTGGAAAATGGAGAAGAAAACGACATTTTTCATTAATTTTTCAAATTTCTGGGGGGTACAGACTACGTGCTTATACCCCTCAGGTGTTTTAGGTGGGGTACACTGAACCCCCTGTCCCCCCGGTGGTTTAGCGCCTGGTTGAAATTATTATGGTAAGATGGCGCTGTTTTGTGCGACTTGTGGAAGTTTAATTTTAATGATGTATTGAAACGAATAGTTAAACGAGGGAAAAAATATTTCAGTAGTCCTTTGTATGTATATCGTCGGGTAAAGTCCAAAAGGCGCTTTAATTTTCGTAACGTTATGGGAAAAAAAAAATTATAGCGCCTTTTGGACTTTACCCGACGATATATTGAGTTACTTTTTCCCAAGTAAGAATGCAAAGCTTTGAAAAAAAGCAGAATTGTTCCTGGGCGAATAAAATCAAAATTTCAAAACAATTATTTGCAATTTCCAAATTTGGAAAAAGGGTGATCGGGGCACTTAAAAATACTACAAAACGGAAAAGGTTTGGTTGTTTTTTTCTCAAGTTTGTTTTGGAATTTGCGCCAGAAACTCAACTTGACTAATTAGTACTTTATTTGAGTATTTTTTCTTGTTTATTGAGCCAGCATTAAATCTGAACTGAGAAAACTAAACTTTTCAACCGAAAAAATCCGAAATAACCCGCTGCAGAAAATGCCCTGTATATGCTACTCTAGCAAAAATTGACATGTAATTTACTAAACGTCTCCCAAATACAACCTGAACCAATAGTTATGATCAAATCGTCAAAACGGTGGTTATTAGAGAAAAAAGCTTCAAGATTATAAGCGGAAAAAGCGTGATTTGGAAACATTTTTTGGAGACCCGAATTTCGATGCCTTTTAAAATGATATAGCACTCAAAATGTCGCCAAACAAAAAGATTGATGGGATAGTATACACTCTGAAGTATAACGTAAAATTTTCATTCGATTTTTAAATAGCACGGTTTGCTTGTAAAAAAATTGAAAAGTGTCTCTATAATGTTGAATCAAGGTTGTATGCCAAAGTAGCCATTAACGTGGCGCTTAATGGTGTAAAGGTTAATGTCATACTCTGATCTGTTATGGTTCTATAACCGTATAATGCCTTCATACTTTTGTACGAAACGAGACAACTGATTTAAATTTTGGAAATTTTGGTCTCACTGTAAACCTTCATCGCACGTCACGCAGCTATTCAATGTGCAAAAAAAATGAATCCCTTTTTTTCAAAATTTCGAAATTTTCAAAAAAGCAACCCTTTGTGCACACCTACAATGAAAAGCCGTTTTCATGGCACTTACTCTAGGTACTTTAATTAAAAAGTTTTTCAAGTCTCAAAATTTGTTGTGGGAATCCATAGAGAGGGACATTAACTGGCCAATTACTAGTATATGTATATTGGCCCAACCGGTTTTTATTTCGTATGGTTTCTCATTATAAACCTTCATCTCATGTCTGGCAGCTATCGTATGTCGAAAAAAATAAATCCTGATGATTTTCAAAATTTGTTCAAAATGTTTCGAAATTTCCGAAAATTCAAACCTTAATGCACATTTGCATGAAAAACTCGACTTAACGGTGTTCATCCCGTAGCTCTACCTTTGATAGCTGTCAAGCTTTTAAAGTCAAAAACGTTCTGGGACGAACGCAATTTAATATTCGATTCGCTCATAAAAGTAGTACATTTTGTTACTCAAACAGCAAATCATATATTGCTTAAGGTCAAAGATGGAATTAGAGATCATGCTAATCGAGAAGATCGCCATTTTCAAATTATCGATGGCTGAAAATTATTTCATGGCCGTCATCAAATGGCGGATATTTTAGAAAACTAATAACAGATGGGTTGGATAAGAAATAAGAAGAAATATCATGTGCACTCTTTTTTACGAAAAAATAATATGGAAAATCTCGCTATAACGATATTCATCGACCATCGTCGTAACCTATGGTTAAGAAATTTATTGTCTTACCCGGAATTTGCTCCGCGCAGTTCTTCTTACGGAAAAAAGTTTAGCGCCATTACCTGGTGAGCTGGTGACGCAAGCCAATATTTCTTGCCTTAACGTTTCAGTCATGGTAAAATGTCGTTCTGTTCAAAATACATTTATCAAAAATGGTTAGGCTCTTTAATAATGGTATGTGGCAAAGAGACTAAAATTTTATTTGCTTGTTGTCATTACCAGTATTTCCCAGGATCATACAATCAAACGAGCAGAAAAACTGGCTTCCAGGAGTTACAAAACCAATTTTGTTCGTACAAATGCACAGAGCGACGGTCACCTTTTGTAAAATATCCTTAAAACACCAGATAAATTCAATACTTTACTTACAATTAGCAAGACAACAAATGAGGCTAGTTGAAGAAGCGAAAATTATTGTGGAAAATTGATGTGTTAGAAAATGAACGTACTGTCCTGTCCAATTCCTGATTCATGTTTCTAAAAAAATAATAAACAATTACATCATTTCCAAGGCATGAAAATTGTAAGTAAATATCAAGCTAATGCAAAAAAGCTTAAAATTAACAAGTTCAGCAGGAGTAAGCAAAAGGAAATTTTAATAAATATTTGGCGGAAGCTATAGCGACACTACTTAAATTATTACTCTCAGCGTTAAACATGTTCAAATTGGCAAAGCATTTTCAAGTGACATACTACATTGGTACTCACTATTTCGTAGTACTCTACACATCTGCATTATAAAATATTACAAAAGCTATCTGCCTGGATCTACAAGCTTTGAGTTCAAAATTTGGGTTTGTAAACCAACTTTGCATCATTTGTAGGCTTCAAATATTTTGGTTCATCAGGAGTGGCCAAATTCGAAAATTCAGGACTATCTCGCTCAGTTTTTACCAATGCCATTTTTACTAAAGAGGTATCTGTTGAATTTCAATTTGTATTACCAATAATAGTAATAATAATTATTATTATTATATTTGGCCTAATACTTTTTTTTTCACTTTCAGCTATACATGTATATAATAGTCACACTGCACTGGTCAATTAAAATTAGAGTTGACTTGAAATAAACTTTGTAAAGTTGATGGAGATAATGTAAAAAACTTACGTTTTATTACGTCCCACTTGAACCACTTGCTGTTCACTAGAAAATGTGATGCTAAGTAGCTAATAATACGAATTAATAATTAATTCTTATCTTAATTTTGAGAAAATTGTTGTAATATTTATTTCTGCCAGCACGCGCACACTTATTGTTACCAAATCTTTTAGAATTCGTTTGTAAAACAAGAACAATTTATGTACTGAGGACAAAATCAGTGAGACTTAGAATATGGTCATTTGTTCCTGAGGGAGTGTGAAGGATTTCTCCTGTTAAAATGTAGCTACAATATAATAACTCAAAAACCATATTTACTATTTGCATGGGAGAGGGAATAATGACTGGACGAGTCCAATATAATAATTATTACTGTGTTCAAGGGACAGAAATACGTATGTAACAAATGTTTCCTTCAGTTTAAAATCCTGGTAAAGTTTATTTTACCAATTTACTATGTGAAGCGCAACAAGTATACAGACGTAGAAAATCATAGAAGGTGAGAGGTATGCCTGACAATGAGGCTCATGGTCAATAGTGAAAGGAATATAATCCCTCTGATAACATAAAATAAATAACGCCAAATACTATCTATGGAATCTTGGAAGAACAGAAAAAGCTGGAGGATTCCAATTTCTCTGTTGATTAAGGTGCAGAAAAAGATACATGTTTATAAAATGTTGTGAAGTACAATAAGTACTAAACATATGGTTTAAGGGCAAACGTACCCTTCACAAGTGTCCTTTCTACTAATGTGAAGCATTTAGACAAGTATGTACATTTTAAGTTAATCATACCCAGAGGCATTGCTTTTATAAACTGGCAAGGGAATTGTAAAGTTTTGTATATTTTTACCCTTTTATTTTTATTTGTCCAACGTATCGTCAGCTAAAGGAACTATAATAATTTTGTTTTCGCCATAACGTTACGAAAGCTATATGCATACATATGACCCCCCCCCATTAAATATCACCTCATTTTAAGTTTAAGGAGATTTTTTCCCCCAAATGAATTTCTGCTTGATCAAAATGTGGATGTGGACAGGGCAAAAATTTGTAAAATACACTAAAATCCTCACGACCTATAAACACCCCACCCAAAAAATTCTGGCACACAGTTCCATATATAGCCTAAGTACTTCTGAGCATTGTGTGAGAAATATAAAGCTCCAGTTCCATGGTAAACATAGGTCGACACAGACCGCAGGTAGTAAGTTAAAAGTAAGAGAGTGTTTTGAATGAGAATATTAATTTCAGTACTAAATATGTATAAAAGGAACAAAGCGTTTGTTTGCGGCACCGTAAACAAGCAAAGTCTTATAAAGGTACACCTATAGCATGCACATGCATATAGAGGCGTGAAATTATGCTCTGTTATTGAGTGTACATTTAGATTTTATAGAGTAGAAATTTCCAGGGGTATTTTTTAATAAGCATGTACATACAAGCATTTTAGGGTGGCGTTAGCCCCGTAGTAAAATAGACTTGCCAACGAAAAATGAATTAACTCTGACTCGATCGGGTGTACATAAGTTGGGAGTGACGGAGCAGCTGCGATGGAGAGACGTCAATTTACACAACGCAAATTAAAAGATAATAAATAATAATAAATTCTGCCCACCCACAAGAATTTCTTTAAGCATCTTTCACTATTGCTTGCATGCGGGCATGACATTTACAACTAAATTGGAAGTTCAAAAGATATTTCTTCTCGTATTTCAGAAACGTGTAGTAATTTTTCAGGAAGTGGGAAGCAAAATAAATAGTCATTTCGCTGCGGCTATGGCGTAGCTCACTGTGGAAATTTCTATGCAGAAAAACCTTGCATGCTCTGGCTCTGGCTACATGCAATGCATAGCGTCGTCGAAATTCCAAAAGGAGCCATATGCAGAGCTCGCTTAATCTTGGTTGTTTATGCTGAATCCCGTTTAAAAGCGATTTCTGCGTTGACCTCCTTAATGGACTTTCGCCGACGGTATGTAATTACAATGGGTAAAAAATAGCCATCAAAACAACTAGAATAAATTATAACATTAGAGGCTTTATCTTTTTTTTAATAGTTTTATGATATTAAAATTTAGCCGACTATGCAATTTAATGCCGTACACATACCGCACTTTGGTCCTTGGTTGAAGTTCTACATGAAAATTCCTTGTGTAACATGTGCGTATATGAAGGTAATTATTTCTTAAAAACATTTTCAAAAGAAAACTTGAATAATTGGCTTGGGTTATAGCTTTCATATATTTTCAAGACAAAGCCCTGATACATATTTTCCCTGGAGTCCATTCATAAAAGCATGTTTGTGTGCAGAAAGAACAAAACTTACATTAATTTATTCATGCATGCATTGAACTATTAATTATTGTGCAAGAAAAGTTTTTTTTGAAACCAGCTAATTATTTTTTAGACGAACCAGGAATTTTATTGAGGTTGGAATAAAAATTCTTATTTATAAACTCAACATTAACTTGCTCTCTTCATTTGTCTTCTAAAGGGTCGTTCAAGAGAAGAGAAGGTTCATGAGCTGCAGAGCAGACGAGCTTTACAGCCATGCTTTACATGTAGGAAGTAACATGGGGTAAAAAGTATGCATTTTTGTTGTTGAGGTTCGACGCCAATCAACTAATTCATGAATGCGAATCAACGGAAAATTGAATATCGATTTGTGCAATGTAAGCCGGTCCAGTCCTGCGAGGTCTATTATCTCAAGGTGGTGTTCCTCCAGTGAATTTTTTAAAAATTTATGAAACAAATTTCTGGATGATAAATTGGGTGTGAAAATCTAAAATTTCTCAACATTGGAGCTGAAATTATTTTTGTTATTTTTCTTATTTTGATTCTAATTTCAAGTACAGCCATAATTTTTTTTATAAGGACACGATCATTCATGGAGAAAAAATAAAAGAGGGATTTAACAAGATATTGTTATTAATTTTATAGACAGCGTAAAAATATAGCTATTTTGTTAATATTTGATCTGTCAACCTAATTGCCCTGGTACATGTCATTTTTGTTTGCCATTTAAATTATCAAGTTGACAAGTACAATTTTTAACCAACTCAACAGTCCCCTTTATCATTTAAGCATAAGTAATGTTTGTGAAATTGCACTTCCAACCTTCTCATTTAAACAACAGATCATGCACACTCCAAGATACCTGCACGTTGAGATTCACTGAAGCTGAACTGCATTTAGTAAAATTACAACGGCGTTAAGATTAAATAAAAGGATTTTGCCCTTTTCCGCTAAAAATATTATGGTTATGAACGGCGAAATTTTAATTTGATAATTTTTTTAGAATTGTTTGAGTATGCAGTCAAAATCTGTATCTTTTATCCCCAAACGAATCCGAGGTTTTGAGGTCAACCAAAAATTACTCAAAAGAAAGAGAGGGGAAAAAATACTTGAGAGACAATGAATAAAATTATAGCTAATTTTATCCCCAAATAAACTTTATTTGTATATATGAAGTCCTTGAAATGTTCTCTCTCGAGAGATATCTCGTCATCACTGAAAAGAGATACAACGCGGGATGCCCTTTTAATGAAGGTAAAATTTAAATTTTCCGTAACTCAAAATTTTTTTTAGGGCGGCGTCAGCCCCCTAGTAAAACCCCCTTTGTCCGTCCGTACGTCCGTATGTCAGTGCGTCCTGACGTCCGTACGTCCAACGGCACGATAACTCAAAAAATACTCAACCGATTAGATTCAAATTTTTTTTGAACATTACTTAGGGTCATAGCTCGGCTAAGTTCGTTTTTGATTGAAATTAGCCCGTGCGTGTTCGTTCGTAAAAAATAAAAACTGAAACGAATTTGTTTTCAAAAACTTGTTTTCGGCTGAAAAATGTTTTTTCGCAATAAAAAACATTTTTCAGTTGAAATATTTTTTCCGAAATTTTTTGTATCAAAAATTTATTTTTGGCTGAAAAATGTTTGTTTGCATTACATTTTTTTTTTGTTTGAAACTTTTTTTTCGAAATTTTTCAAAATTTTATTTTGTTATCAAAAATTTATTTTTAGCTCAAAAATGTTTTTCTGCAATAAAAGGATTTTTTTGAAATAACTTATTTTGAATACTTCGAAATTTTTGATGTGACCGAAATGAAATTTTAATATGACCTCAACATTATAAACTAAAGGGGGTGAAGGGGGACGGTGGGGTGGGCTGACGCCGCCCTACGCGACAGCATCAAATTATCGCGGAGCGATGATTTTTTATTTATCAGTTTTGGAGTAAACATTTTCCAACTTGACCAGTTTGATTAATCCAATTGTTTTAATAATGTGAATGTATAATAATGTCGCTGAAGGTGTTTGGCCATTTGACTCGATGTTACAGAAATTCTTGATGTCTCAAACTCAGTGGGTCCTGTGTATAATTATTTCAAAGCTGCAAATAAGTGAAAACTAATGAGAATAAATGCTTACACCTCCGTATTTACTAAATAAATTATTTATGCCAATGTTAGTAGGGTCATTTAATGTTTTCTAAATATCAAGTTGTATTATTTATTTTCTAAGTTGACCTCCGTGGCTGTGGCTGAGCGCCATAGGCGCTTGAATGTTCGAGGAGGTCAATTTTGGACTGAAATTTTGAAAAAATATTGTATAACCGTCTTTGAGCACTAGACGTAACGCTAAGCTTTCTCATCCAGCGTTTCACTTGACGGGGTTATGTTAGAAATATTGACCTCGCCACCATCACTGTTATTCCTACTATCCCTGTTACGCATAACGTATCCTGGATCATCCTTCAATGTTATGTTGCCAATAAGTGTATGGATATTAGACACAAAATGTATGAAATTATAGGAGAATTTATGGACAAAATTGAATGCTCAGAAATGTTTATCATCATTCGTTGCTGCGCTCCTCATCTTTTCCAGCACAGCTGTCAAAACCAAGACGCGTTTATTAACCATCATTGCATTCAGAAGTTCCACGAAGACAAACATCTTCGGTCTTACCCGGATTCGATTGCACGACCATAAGTGCCAATCACAATCAATTCCAAAGCTGTCAATCCTCCACTGTGGCAACTCTTGGGTAAAAATTACTACAGAAAGTAGACCTAAATAAAACTAACTTTAAATAGATGGGAGTTACTTATTATATATGTAGCTACTCATTTTCGGTTTCACTGTTCGCACGTCAGCGTGAATAGCTTATTAGCATAGTTTGGATTAACATAGACGGGACTCACATTGACTCCTGTGTTTATGCTAATGGTGATGAGATTTGTTCCAGGCAGAGGTGCAGCGGCTTATTCATGTCTTTTATTCTGATTAATTTATGTATGTATTTAGTGTGTGTTCGAGCTGGCTGTTACACAAAAACTGCTTCACACTTATTCTGATTATTATTGTTGTTAAGGTGCAACATTTTGAAGGAATCAATTGAGGAGCCCATCGCAAATGCGGAAGGTGACAACGGCCATGATATGATTGCTACCAAAGTGACTGTATGCTCAGTTTATTGTTGACAATCTTGTGGAAGGGTTGGTGTAAAAGCGAGCAATTAATTTAGTTTATGGTAAGGTTGTTTGCTTTGGCATAGTAAAATACACTTGCGTTTAAATCGCAATTTTATTGCTGTTGATTCGAGCCAATGCTATAACCTGTACAAGTTTCGCTTAGTTACTAAAAGAAGTAAAGTTGGGATTTAAAAATCGGTCGGTAATAAGGTAATATTTTAAAATAATTGCATTTTGTTCTTATAACTCCCTATGTATGAATGATATTAAAATGAAGGGATATTTTTTACTTTTACATTTGTAACAGTCAACAGTGCACATCAGTCATTAATATATTAAATGTTGAAATATAAGCGTGTACTCGAGCTAATGCTATATCGAAATAAATGAGATCCCCGTTCAAGTGAGATGCACTTATTGTTAAATTCAATTGCATGCACAAAACTCTCAAATCATATACAAAAACGCTGTTGGACAAAGGCGTCGATTACGTTAACTCATGCTCTTTGAGCTACTGTCCAGTGTAGTTAACAATCTCAACGTTACTACATAGGGCCAACTGTTCAAGATCAGTCTTCATCTTTCCTGAAAACAAAAATATCGGATTTTCATTAGAATTGTTTAGCCCATTGCAAACGTTTTTAGACTTGTGAATTCAGGAAAAATTTAAAATT
>JAQFXU010003628.1:0-15714 GCA_034693705.1 Spatulosminthurus flaviceps
GAAGTTAATATTTATTTTAGTCTTTATATAGACCTTTCAAAAGAATTATTATTGTTTACCTACTGTCACAATTTATGTTGATAATGATGTGAGAGCACGTGAATCCCAACGTAAATGAGCTTTTCTTACTCACAGAGACGCTTCTTTTACTATGAAGGAAAGTCTCATTGAAGAAGGTATTTAAATGAGTAATGAGTTGTAAGTGGTGTTGGCTGTTCCAATGCAATCGCTTCATTCACTTGACAATCTACAGAGTTTTGTTTTTCTTCCCTATATCTCCACACACTTGAAAAAAATCACAAACAAACTTCCAGTGAATGAAAAAAACACACCCGTCAATCCAGTGTCGTAGATACGACCGTTAATACTGCTCCACTATTATTCCAATCCCAATCCACAAGCTTGGATTGTGTCCTTAATGACTTGAGTTGTTTCTTGCACAAAATGATGAAATCCCTTTTTTCCAATTTTAGCTGGTAGTTTGTAAAAGATTGCACTCAAATGGGGTATAGGAAAGCTTGCTATGTATTCTTATTTGTTGTAGTGATGATAATGTTTAGAGTAGTAGTGTACACTTGAAACGGACAGAAAACTGTCGACAACAGCCTTGGATGAAACAATCAGACAGACTGAGTTTAGAATCCACAGAAACCTAGTGAACAGGTGGAAAAAGTTTTCTTCCCAGCATGTAAAGGGTTTCTGTAGCATTAGACTGCACTCTATACTGCCTTGCCTGATGAGGGTGGGAGATTCCTTAGGGTTTGTCTCGAGCCGTTTTCCTATGTAGGTACATATGTGCTTGTATTGTTGTGCACCTTACTCAGTTCCACTCCTTTCTCATCTTTCCAAAAGGTAATGTACTTATGCCTTTAATAATATGTTCTATAAGGCATAGCTCCGTATGTAGGTATATACGAAGCACGCTTGGGATACTTCGGCTACAGGTTAATACATATTATTGCGTGCATGAAAAATTGTAGTTTACTTGTCTACACGTATATAGTTGGAATGGATGTATACATATTTGTAGTTAACATGTGCAACTCTACAGGTATAATAAGAAGTGTATGGAGGCTCTCAAATAATATGACAATAAGGATGCACTTCCCATCCGTTTTTATGTAGTTCTTAGAAATTCTCCTGGCTTGAGTGTATTACGAGTAATGACAATGAGCGCTATATTTATATGCAGTAGTAGGGATATTTCTGCTTGTAATTATACTCTTGTGTTTGTACTGTGCGTTTGTATGTGTGTATATGTAAAATTGTGTCTGTGTAATAAGTGGGGTTAGTTAGAACTATGGGTATATGAGTAAAGTGCGGCGGTGTGTAGTAAAACAGGAATAATTTCCCTCCTTCTTCGGTTGTTGTCTCATTGAAGATGTTGAGATAAGGCACATTTGTGTAATTGTAATATTGTGGTAGAATATCCATGCCTCCTTTCCCACTAAACACAGTTCCAGTATTGACTTTTAACCCTGTTCATTTGATAAGTATCTGTATGTATTATTTTTAGCCATGATATAACATCATGTTATTCCTCCAAGAATTCCTTAGTTTTTTAAGGGCTGCTGTGTTTTTCCTCCTACAGTACATAATGGCTATACAATTACACTGAACAATTTCATTCATCCTAGGATTCTTCTAGAAGCTCGATAAAAAACCGAGGGTTACGGTTCCTCATGGTTACTCACTCACGTTTAGGTACCTTTGTATTTAACTTGTTATGTTTACAAGCAAGGATATGTGCTTAGCAAGTAAATTCCTGAGAATCAAAAACATTTGAAACCTATATTGCCCCAATGGACTATGCCCCTCTTCTTTCATCATCCTAATATGTGGAAGGTGAGATTTTTTACAGAATATGGCAATCCGTTTGTTATTTTTCCAGCACATATTTTCCGCTCATTAACAATACCCATGACTTTTTACAATATTATATGAGAGGCAGTAGTTCCAGTTTTTAGCCCTAATTTGTTAAAAGGTGGCAGTGATTTGAGTTTTCCCTTTCATACGTGCTATCCTACATAACATTTTGCAGTGTATACACATTAATGGAAGGAGTAATTGGTTGCAATAGGATTCATAGTTATGAAATTGTTATTGGTATAGCTTTTGCTCCCAGCCAAGTCATCATCATCATCATCATCATTCCTTTGAAAATCCAGGATAGAAGAGTTAGTTATGGAACAAAGTGGCTGTAGATTGGATTCTTATTTCTTGTAGCAGCCCATCAAGCAAAACTCCACGTCTTCTCACATTACCTACATACACTTCCATGCGTCAAAAATTTCTATGGACACCCGGAGGCGGAAGGGTTACAATGCAATTAAGGATGCAACAAGACAGAATCATAACAAAGCTCAAGGCATTCATTTACTATTCCACGTTGGAAAATTCCCCTCTACTTACATACTAAATTCTACAATGCCAATGTCTTCTATGCCAAAGTATTTATGTATGTAGAGTGCAGAAAAACTAAGCTATATAAAAAACATCATTTTTTATTTATTATAGAAAAGTCCCTCCACATGCTGGTATTATTATAGACTCCCAAATCCAATAATTTTTCTTGAATAATTTCACCCTCCCAATACAATACATAGCATATAGAAATACATAGTAGCAACTAACAGCATTCCAATGAATATTAACGTCTCCTGCTCCTTTTTAAGGATAAAATTATGCATGGACACCAACCACCTACAATCTTCTGTCTCCATGTACACGCATTAGAAATGAATGAAAAGTCCGACGAATTAGGAAACTGAGTATTCCACTATGAATACCAATATGGTTTTACAAGTTACCCACAAAAAAAACTCCATAGTATTTTTCAATCCATGCTCGTGTCCATGCATCCTTTCAATTTCAATAATAGTAGTAGCCAGCCAAATAACTTTAAGACAAATTTTTTTTTCACCTCTTTAAGACTTTTTTTTACATACATGTATAAAACTCTCGAGAATAAAATGCCTGAGTCACCGACTTGAAATGTCAAATTGTGCGTAGTTTCCTATGCGTATCTCTCTCTCTCTCTCTCGTCAAAACCTATGTACGTGGTTAGATCAAAGGGAGAAAAAATTCTAAAGCAGATTCACAACAAGAGGAATCTCTAGAATGACTACGCATAATAATGCGTACATATGTAGGTAGAGCCTTTTCGCAAAATCTCTTCTTTATAAAAAATACATACATATAAATAGATACCTCCCTTAAATTACAATACGTCAATTTTCTCAACACCCTCCTGTAGGGAAGTCATTGTGTAAGAGGATATTCATTATTCCTTGGATTTTTTTCCCTCAACACTTTTAAATATTGCATGCATAATAAGCAGGAGTATCTCTAAACTGTGTAGGAAAATAGCAACAGCTACAAGACGCTCTAACAATAATAATAATAGAATGACAGGACAAAGTAATCCTTTCGGTGACTTGACTTTTGTTCCAAGTCAGAATGGATACAAGGAATAAGGTAATTAGGCTGGACTCTCATCTATCCTCATGTAAAAGTAAAATTGAGGAATGTGTGTGAAACCGTTTGAGTATTCTCTTCTACTACTACAACATAGAATACAACAAAAGCTATTACTCCTGACTCAGTGAGTGAGTTAAGACACAAGTGTACTCCTATGTATTTGTATTGAAGAATACAATCCATATGTATCTTTAATAGACATTCTTCCTCACAGTCGTCATTTTCCTTCATTCCTTCAAGCCATACTAAACTATGTATGTAGTAGTGTCTTTTGTGAAGTAAATAATAAAAACCTTTCTGACTCAACTGCATAGGCATTTATAATAACTTTGCTCATTTTTTTATGAGTGGCTCTTTATACACTATTACGGCTTGAGCTTGATATATAGGTAGAAAAAATCCCGCAAGTTCCTTCCTTTAAATAAGAGCGCATATTTAGTATGGTAAAAATGTGTACGAAAATGTAGGCTAAAAATTCTTCCTACTTATATTTTTAACGAGCATATTCATAACTTTTATTGCAAATCAATTTTATGGGCAACTACAAAACTCGCAAATATTCCAGTCTGCTCCTTTTTTCTTAATACAATAAATAGTAAGGTTGGAAAAAACACACTTGCTTTGCTCATGTTCTTTGCTTAAATATAGTATAGAGATTTATACTCGTTTAAAGTGGAATGGCTCGCTTGGTTAACTGAAACCAAACCGAAAAATTTCAAGAGCAAAAAAAGGTAAAAGAGTAGTTACTTTACAATCACTTTGAGGGATTGATGATTCTACGAAAAGTCTACGTAAGAGAAAACATTTACAACAACTTGCCCTGAAAAACCTTGAAGTAGGGGAAAAAAACTCTGAGCTAAATGAGTGAATAAACCTTGGCTGTGTGTCTGACTATGATTAGGAAAAATAAGTATATGAGAGGCAGAGGCACAAGTAACATTTATTTTTACTTTACAAGAAATGTTGTAGTAGTAAAACTGCATGAGCTAGACGGAAATTCATCAAACGTTGGATTAATTGGGAGAAAAAATCCTATTTTCTGTCTCATAGCAAATTATACTATACACTCAAGCTAAGCTTAGAGACAGGAAAAAAACTATTTAAAATCCACAGTGACTGGAGTAGTAGCAAAGGAATAAATAATAGTAGGGCAGATATAAAGCTTTATATAAGGTTCATAAGAGCGTGTAGCATGAAACCGTAAATGTTTTTTTGCCCTTCCATGAAAATTGTTCAAGCTTAAATTTTTCCAATTTCAATGAATTAATGAATTGCTCAAATAAAATAGGTCAAGATTATTGCTAAAATATCAGTTCTATTTATCTATGCAAAAACAAATAAACAAGACAAACAATAAGTAACGTACAAGTCAAAAAGACACCGTTTATTGCTCAGAAATTTTATGGAAGGGCACATTCCTTCATGGAAGACCTCCTATCCTATAAATATAAATACACAAACACAAACTATTAAATGGATAATTACTCGGCCTCTATTCTTTTATCATTTCAAAATCTCCGCATTTTTTGCTTGTATACTTAAAATCAACTTCATGTGTAATGACACTCTTTTTTCCATACATAAAATCCCGCTCATTTCACCTCTTAACAAGTGTAATGAAAAACAAAAGTTTCGGTTTCTCCAAAAAGAAAAAGGTGAACTCCACGGTAGCATTTAGTTATTGTGTGCAAGTAGAAAAAATCACATGTGCGGTCTCCCATAAATCATGGAATGATTTACAGGTGAAATGACTCCAAGGAATCTTCCAGCGCCACTTCCACCACATTGCACACCGTACTTTACACATGCTTGGACATAAACCAGACTCTGTCAGATTCTAACCTGTCAGAGAAAAATTTCTACTATTTTTTTCAAATGAGCTACATATATTGTACAAATCCATTGTAGTCTTCCCCTTAACTCCAGGGTCACTCTTGACAAACATTCCCACATGCTGATGTAACCTAATGTTGACAACATCCTTTACTTGCGTATTTGAGTCTCTCAACATGAATTTATTTCCTTTGGAGTATGGAAAACCCATTGTATTTTTATTATTAAATTCCCCAATTTTTCCAATCATCCCCTCATAATTATTTTCCCATCCCCATCATGAGCTTCTCATTTGACACTGTTGCCCTCAGGTGACAATATACGAATATCAGTAGTAATAAAAAAAATCAAGGAGAAAAGATAATAAGTAAAAGAATTTTATCAATTTGAAACGTTCTTTACGCTTTGATAAAGAGAGGGCGAAAAAAACTAATTTATTAACTCTGCAATTCTGCAACTCCACAGCCTTTACATTAAAAGACTGGAGGAGTGCATATATTTATTTGAGTTTTTTCCCTGAATGTCTCAAGATTTCAATGATAATCCTTTGGTCATGATATGAATTTCACCAAATAGAAGAGGAGGGGAGATAGAAATAATGGAAATAATTTCACGGAAGCATTTACTTGTCCAAGCTTTTTTCTTTTTATTGTTGGAAGTTGGAAGAAACGTCAATGCTTCCTTATTTTCTTTAAAAGATGTAAATTGTGAGGAGAGTAAAATGTTTGAGACAGTCAATAAGCGTAAAATTCCAGGGAGGCTGGATTTTTCCTTTGCCATAATAATAATAATGTACATACACACGTACATATCCCAGTATGATCCCAGAGCATGATTTTGAGGTCAATTTAACTTTTGCTCTTATACAGAGACCGGTCAGATTGGAATAATCACATGGGAGATAGAAGTTTTAGTATTATAATGTGGTTTTTTTGCATATCTCATCGATAGAGACTCACACACACACACACACACACACATACAAAAACTTTGTAACCGTAGCAAATCAAGTGGAAAAATCGATGCTGTAGGTAAGAGGAAGCAAGTGAATAAAAGTATACGTGGGTTTAAATTTTCTTTCTCATTTACCAATAAAATCCAGTGTGAATAAAACATGTACATATTAGGGAATAAGTGTTAATATCTCTTGTGCCCATCCATGCCTCTCCTGACCCTGGCAGGTGACGGGTAGCGTGCTCATAAAATCTGAGAGATTTCACCGCTCCTGCTTCCTCATACAACTTCAATCCATTACAACCAAAGTCATACAAGTTAGTTGCAGATTGTCAAAATCTAGTTTTATATGTATAGGGAGCCTCGCTTTTTCAACAGGTTTCTTGTATCTTTAAATTTTTACCATGTGAATTGAAGCTATGCACATTTGTATAGAAACAATAGGAAGAGCCATAGGTGGAAGCGATAATTATAGATGTGCCAGGCTGCCAATTCTTTTGCTCGCTCTTTGTGTAAATTGCGGAGAAATTAGAATTCAAAACAATGTTTTTAACACCACCATCATATTATTGTAAGGAAGGGAGATCAAATACAATGCAGAGGGTGGGAAGTAATAAGTAAATAATACAGGAGCTCAGAGTTCTTAGGAATTGCAGAGAGAGGAAGATATTGGGATGAATAATAAAATAATCTGGAGGGTGGAAATATTGTTGTTGCTGCGGTGATGCTGGAAGAACGTTAAATAATAAATATTACTTGTCATGTTCCTTCATGCCATTCATCATTCCAGATTTTTATTTCCTATACATACGGAGCTGGGCCATTAACTCTTAATCAAATAATTTTCCCGTTTTTTCTCTTTCCCCGTCAATTATTATGTGTACTGGGTAGGGGAGATGGTGCATACACAAACATGTGTCCAAGTAATGGAGGTGTAAGTAGTGGAACTTGTTTCCTATTTACTATGACGGCTTCCATTTAATAAGGATCGAAATTTTAGCGGTGTGTAAATCAAGCGGGTGCATTTATTAACGAGGGATTTTCAAGTATACGTTGTTTTTATGCGCGTAATCCTTACAACATTTAAGTAGCTATCAAGACTCGAGTTGAGCTAACAACACTAAAAAGCAATGGGAAGTAAGTGCTATAAGCTAGTCTTAACATTTTATAGGGGTGGCAGTGGCATTGTGTTATGGCATTTCCTCTCTTTACGTACTTGCCACATTATAATAATGCGGAAGGGAGAGAAGAAAAATTTCTGCTATTTTACTCGGAATAATTCTCAACATTAATTTTCTGTCGTAATTTTATTGAAAGAAGTGCATTGAAATGTATTTACAAATAAAGTAGAATCAAATATATTTTAGAGAATTTAAAGCGGGATGTGCAAATTTTGCGTAAACATCACTTTCAAATGGTGTCAATTTATTGTTCAATCACACTTAAGGAAGAATCTTTTAGAGTGTGTTATTACATTATGATTTATTGGATAAACGTTTTTAATTACTTTAGTGTGTAAACATTTTAAGGTAGGGTTTGAAGCTAAACAATGTCTTAGTTTTGGCTATTATACATTTTAATGCCTTGTAACAATCGAGACATGCGATTTTACAGGGTGGGTAAGTCAAGGTAGAAATAATTTGATAGAATCGATGAGATTTGTTGATATAAAAGGTTTTGATAATACACATTTTTTCTGAAACCAAAGAATCAGCGTTGACTTCAAATAAAAAGACGAACAAACTTGCAACGACCAGAGAATAACCATCAAGTTATAACAGCTTGCATGTAGTTTATGCTAAGTGGAATCGCAGTATTTTCTAAATTTCCTATCAAATTCTGGAGCCTTTGGTTAACATTTTTGGAATCTTGATTATTTGGAGAAATTATTTTTCTTCAATGAATTCCTTCAAAGTTCCGGACTAAGTATTTCCTCACTATATTTTTTAATGTAATTTTCAGGGCGGCGTTAGCGGCCCTAGTAATTTACCGTGGTCTGTTCATCCGTACGCCCGTGGTCTCGTTATAGATGCTCAGAAACTACTGGACCGATTTCGCTCAAATTTTCTTTGACCATTACTTAGGTTGTACACTTGCACAAATTCACTTATAGTTGAAATCGGTCGGTGTGCTTGTCCGTAAAAAAATAAAAACCATTTTTTTCAAAAATTTATTTGAGTAATTATTGAGTAATTTTTTTTTGCAATAAAAAGTTGTTTTCTGTTGACATTGTTTTCAAAATTTTGCACAATTTTATTTTTTTCAAAAATTTATTTGTCTTCATAAATTTTTTTTTGCAATAAAAATTTTTTGAAATTTTTTTCAAAATTTTTTTTGACAAGCTCCATTAGCGTAGCGGCAATGGACTCGGGTTTACTCGAGGGCCGTCTGAGTAATACTCGGGTTCGAATCCCGGGGGTGGTATGTAATTTGGCTCAAGGAAATTGGTTTTTTCCCACTGGGTTATTCCCCTGACCGCTCAGACCTTTGACAGCTTGTGCCAGGATTCCTCATAGATAGGGTTAACCATTGAAACTTTGTAACTGATTTGAATAAAGGCCTAAGATGGTTGACAACTCTGTTAGACCTTCGGGTATGAATCGGAGTATAAAGCTCACCTTTTTTTATTTTTTATCACAAAATTTTTCGAAATTTTGTTTTTATTTTTTCAAAAATTTATTTTTGCTTGAAAGATGTTTTGTTGTTACAAACATTTTTTACTGGTTGAAAATTTATGAATTTTAAATATTGAAAAAAAATATTTTTGCCCGAAAGTTGGGTTTTTGCTTGAGAAATGTGTTTAGTTAATTAGATTAATTCATTGAAACGTTTGAGAAAAATTACCCAATTTTAAAATCAAATTAAAATTGAAATAATATCTAAGGCGGGGAACCAACGATGACCGTTACCACGCTAGGTCACGTGAATATCTAACTTATATAAGATTTCGCTAACAACATTCGATAGCTAGTTAGTGTGATTAAATAATTTCTGCACCACTCGCTCTATGGTATGAACAAATGTTACGTTCGGCCATGTATATAGGTTTTTTGTTGCAGGAATTTATGGAATGACCTGAAAATCTTACATTAACGGGAGGGAAAGGAGACGGCCGTAGCAACGTGGTCATCGTACGTGGTTATGTGGCTACATGGTTCGTCGATATGAGGATCGTGGGTACGTATTCACGTACCTCCGAACCCCGTGCCCACGTGCCCACAAATCCACGTACACAGGAATCCAGAAACCTAGTACCCACGAAGCACGTTTGCACTTGAATGTGAAATCAGGTCCCAATGCCTTTGATAATTTATCAACCAAAGGTCTCCTTTCAATCACTTCATTGTGAAGAGTTCATTTGCCACAATAACAATCGTATAAGTTTTCTTATTGAGTGGTATTGTCGTTACCACATGTGGCATCTGTAAGTGAGAGTAACCATAAAGACATAAATGGGTGAGTCAAATTTAAAGGCTAATAAAAAGTAAATGTATTCTTCCAGAATAAAATTCAGGATTCATTTCATTTCAGATACACCGACACCTGTGGAATCAAAGTCCAGCACAGTGGGTGAAATATGCTTTGGGCTTCATATTAATGCCAACAGCTGTAGCGAAAACATCGAAGACTGTGTGCCACATTTGGAAGAAGAATGTAATTTGAATGACCCTACCTTGGAACTGGATATATTGGAATTTAGAATAAGGAATTTTCCATTTGGCTTTATCCAGTTATTGTTTGACTATCCTAGCATTATGAGTGGTCCACCCTCCTCCCCCGGAATTCCGCCCACTAGTGTGGTTAGAACCGCTTGCAACGGAGTTGAGACATGGGACTATCCTGCAGAAGAGGTGGTACTCGACGAAACTGCGGCGTCTGCTTTTTTAGGAAAAGTCTTGCGAGATGCGTTAGAAACAGTAAATTCCACAGATTATGCTTTATAGAGCTGGGGAAAATCAAACATTTGATATTCAGAAATTAAAACACTGAATAATAAACTGAATACTTTGTTTTAAAACTCGACCACTAATATATGATTTCAAAATTGTAGACCGGCATAGTCGCTTATACTACAATGCACAATGAGTTACGTAATTTGTTGAAACATTTAAAATGTGTTTCAAAACATTTCACAACCCCGCATGAAATAACTTAAAAAATAATATTTGCGATAATCTTAATAGCCAACGAGCATAGAATTAGCATTCTTTGAAACTGGATAATTTAAAGAATTCGGAGAAATTGGCTAAACCTGAATAATAAAATGGGAGGGGGGATAAAAATAGATTTGAAAATTAAAGGACATCATCTACCATACTCCAATACTGTAAAATTAGTACCAACCGGTTACTCTGAAGAAAGTCAAACTTGGTTTTGATTGCCAAATACAGGCAGCTTCACTTTGGTAACAACAAAAAATACTCTTCATCGGCATAGCTTTAGCTGCTTATTCACTCAGCCTCATTTGTTTCATCTACACTAGGACTCTTCTATGGTTTTCAAAATTGAAAATGTTTGTTGGCAGTCGCCTTGAGCTTATAGCTTTCTTCCTTTTAGGGGTAGTTTTGGGAAAAGGTTTGCTTGGTGATGATGGCGAGATCGATTATGGTGAGGTTCCGCAGGAAAAGATATTCGTTTATTGCTTTGCTCGTCTTGCTTTGAGCGGAGGAAGAGCGGCTGCTTCTTGACTTCTAATTTCAACAACATTTCATTCAAGTTTTGCGGTCTGTATCCTGATTCGCTCAAGTCTTACTCACCACGTGGTTAACTAACTACACTCACCATGAGCTTGATTTACGCTTGCCTAGGGAGTGGGGTGGTTGTAAATATTAGACCCTATCAAAAGTTACATAGACCGAGAGGTCGTCGTGCGGCTTTTATTCCCAATGCAAAATTTGATTCCCATATGCATATACGTATTCCCCATTGAAATTCCAGTGCTCCGTGTATATGCATCCCTATACCCGCTATATATACCAAATGTAAGTACTCCTATAACTATACCACAATTAAAGTTAACTATGATGTACATAAGGTATTATTCCCTACCAAAATACCTTACTCACATGCTCAGACATATACAACCTTTCACTGTTTTCGTGTGTATTTTTAAATAGTATTTGCTAAATTAAACAATCCGTGGACATTAAAAACTCTTAATCAAATAATTTCCCCTTTTTATCTCTTTCTCCGACAATTATTATGTATACTGCGTAAGCGAGTAAACACACAAGCATGTGTCAAAGTAATGGAGGTGTAAGTAGTGGAACTTGTTTTCTGCTATGACGACTTCGATTTAATATGGATCAAAATTTTAGCGGTGTTTAAATCAATCGGGTGCATTTATTAACGAGATATTATCAAGTATACGTTGTTTTTATGCGAGTAATAAGCCTTTCATTTAAGTAGCTATGAAGACCCGAGTCTGGCGAACTGCACTAAAAAGCAGTGGGAAGTAAGTAGCGCGTAGACATTAACATTTTATTGGGGTGGAACGGTGGAAATGGCATTGTGCTATGGCATAATATGGCATATAATGGGGAAGAGTCAAGTAAAATTTGACTAAATTTTACTCGGAGTAATTTTCTTCTAATAATCAAGCGTTAATCTTTAGTTTATTGGAATGTACAAATTAAATAGAACATTATTTTTTAAGGTAAGTACAGCGGGCATGTGAAAATTTTGAGTAAAAGTCACGTTCAAAAGGTGTCGACCCTTGTCCAGTTACACTTGGATAACAGTTAAATCAGGAAACTAATGGCCTTTTTGTAAATGTCTTGTTGCAACACGATTCATTGCAAAGCCATTTTTATTTAGTGTGTAAAAATATCTACCCAAAATATCTTAGGTAGGCAATTATTATGCATTTTTATGTCATTTACTAGCTTGTAACATCATGGGAATGCGGGGATTTTGAAGTGTGGTAAGTGAATGTAGAAAATGTTTTGACCGTAGAAATGATTTTTGAAACCAATGACCAAGCATTGATTTCAATTAAAAAGACCAACGAATTTGTAACGACCAGTAGTAACCATAGACTAATCACAGCTATCACGTGGTTTATATTAAGTGGAATTACATTGTTTTCAAAATTTCCTAAAAAATTCTGAAGCCTTTGGTAAATAAATGTGGGATCTTGATTTTTGGTTAAATTATCATTCAATAAGTTCCTGCGATGTTCCCGGACTAGCCATTTCCTCCCAATATTCTTATGAATATTGAGAACTTTTTCATTTAATTTTGAAAGAATCCCTGTATCTCTCACCATACCCACAATAATATTCCAGGCTTCCGTATAAATGGAGTCCTTCTGCAAAGCTATTCCCAGGTACATAGGATCATGGTTCATTATACTAGGGCTTGTTAGTCCAGGGTAGAAATTTGATTTAATGGTTAAGTTACTTGCAATGATAAAATCAATGTAGGACTCGAAACCTATGCAGCTTGTTTTCGGTTCAAAAATCGAGCGGAGCACACAATTCATCATTTTTGGTTCCAATTGAAATCGTTGAAGGACATTTTGATGCACTGGGTTGGCGGAAGTTTTAAATGTGTTATAGAGGGAGCTTTTCCAATAGTGGTAAATAATTGTAAAGTCATTTGCGCTAGCAAGCTCTTCCAGATCTCTTGGAGTTTTCTCTTCTACAGGGAAAGTTAGGAATAGAAATAATTTATCTTTATACACGGTGCCCAAGATAAGGACAAAAAATAACCACAAAATGGTGATCCGTTTAATACAATCCAAGATTCTTTGTCCTTGTTCCAGTGCCAAGGCATAAATGACAAATATGGAGTAGCGCCATCTATCGGAAGATTTTGCATTTTTTAGAAAATTCTTTTTACTTGATTTCTCATTAACTTGGTCACTCAAACTCCAGGAATGAAATGTTAAGGACAGGTACATAACAGAAATAAGGGCTAACGCAGAAGTGATTAGTAAGAGCCACACATTAAACTGAAATGGTCGAATCATGGCGTCCAGTAGTACTCGTTTGGATGGATGGGCTTTGAAAAACACAGGTGAATCTTGAGTTAAAAAGTTTGAGAAGTCCACCAAACCATATCTTGACGGGGTTAGGCGAAGAACCGCTGATTGGTCCACTTTTCGTGATAATAAGTCTCCCATTATACCCGTCCAGGTTCCATTCACTATCCGCCCTGTACCACCCTTCCCGCTAAAATCATATTTGACCGTGAAATTAAAATGAGATGAGCAGAGGTTGTACATTTCGTAGAACGATCCACCATTTGCAGCTCCCTCTGTGTTCGACATTAAAAGCGGTGGAATATGAATCCCAGCCATGTAAAGACTAGAACCAACAATGCTATTTAAATTTCGCGATTTAAATTCCTCTCTCATTTCTTCCAAGACATATCCGAATTGGGAAATTATAACAGGCGTATACATTTTTTCTGTAAATTGTTGAAACACTGGGGGAGAAATGCCGAAAACATTTTTTACCAGTTTGATTTCGTCGGCTTGGAAAATTTTTCGCATTTTCAATAACTCTCCTATGAACACATAAATGTCCGATCCGGGTTTACCCGATGAAAACACTTTTGCTCTCTCACTTTCTGTTAGAATTGCTGAACTAGGAATTATTGCTGTCACGGCATTGCATTTTGGTAAAAATCTTCTTGTCTCATGCTCGAAAATTTGACGTGATTTTTTAGATTCAAAAGTATTTAGCACAAAAGGAGCATTACTGTTTAAGAAATTTATTGCTAGATTCTCTCTCTTCGTAGCCCAAACGTATGGTGTACAAGGGCGAGTTTTTATTCCATTGGTTTTCTTCATTAAATGGTTCCACGTTTCAACAGGGTCCACACTTATTTCTGAGGCAAGTTTAAAATCCCTGAAGTTTTTAGCAGATTGCACTTGAGTAGTAAAATATAGCATGGAAAGGCAAAGGTGAAAAATATTTATGAAGACTGAATATATTTTTTTCATGATTTATGTGGTAGAAATATCCACTACATAGCCCCAAAATCTTACACGAGGTTTTCCAAATGTGTTTTAATTACTTCGAGCAACTATAGTCCAAGTATTTGAACGTTATATGACGTTCACGTATTGTGACGTCAAGTATTTGAACGTATTTGACGTTAAAATGATGGAACCTAAATATGAATGGGAAAATTTTGATTCCATCCAAGGTTTCTATGATGTAATTTATCCCAATACATATAGTAAGGAATACACTTTACTGTTACTAAACGGTATGTCTTCTTTCGCAAATCGATGTAAGCATTATATGGAACTGTGGGAAAATACTTGACTCAACTCAAAGTCATATACTTTTACTTTGCTACTACATGAGCAACTGCAACGGCAATTTTCCCATAAATTGAAATTGGCAAGTAGCTGGAAGTCTGGAACTGGCTGCGTAAAGCACCCGCAAGAGTTTTTGTAGCAATACGTTGTCTGGTTTTGCAAAATCACACGGTACTTTCAACTGTCAGTTCCTGTAATTACTAAAATTATTAACTGAAATAGCAATAAATGTTCCCTTTTCATGAGTATCAGGCAGTTTTATCCTAACCCATTTATAGGTCTGGTTTGTAGTGATTATTTAGCTTTTACGAAATGCTCTCGAAAATGTGTTTTGTTCACTTTTATGGTAGAAGAGCCAACTATAAAGTAAATGCCAAAAGTATCTATGAAGCAGTGATATCAAACTGATGTGTCTTTTTAAGAATACATTGCAAGGGATACGAAGTAATTTTCTCTATTTGCTGCTAGTAAACCTCTTTCTCCTTTTGCTTACAATTGTTAATAAACGTATGAATAAATGATTGAAAATAATTTTGACTCTACTCACTCTCTATATCACCGTAGGGCGACTGGATTCCGATTAGCCTCTAAATTCACACATTTGCACAATACTTTTGCTATGACAGTGGAAGCGCCTCACATATGTCTCAATACTGTTAAGCTACGACCTTGCGGAAGAGCCTTCCTTACTTGTGTCAAATAATTCAAGCACTTACAATTTAATTAAACCATGTCCGGCTATGGGATGACAGTTTCTCATTAAAGCACTTTCGAAGAAAAAACCCCGGAATAAAATAGTAAGCCTGGCTCAAGTTTAACAACCTCCATGTAATTTAGGCCATTCTACTAATGATTTCCCATAACACGGGCACCTAAAATATGGATTGCATCACCTACATGAAAAACTTTACTAACGATGAAAATTTCTATTGTATGCCAAAACACAGAATATTTTGTATTGTAGTAATGATGGTGGAGGAATTTCATTTCTTCTAAAATATTTCATTCCAGTATTTCCTGTGTATTGATTATTGACTGAGCAAAATAAATTTTAGGTAAGGAGTTTTGGAGTGTCACAAACTGTATTTCTCACAGACGTTGTTACGTTACTATTAGTCTATCCCGGGTAAGAAGACCTAGCTCCGTTAACTTTACCAGATTATGAGTACCCA
>JAQFXU010003629.1:0-15703 GCA_034693705.1 Spatulosminthurus flaviceps
TGCTGATTATCTCACAAAATTCACAAAAACTTCCAAATCGCTGGTTTTCTCACAATAACTCGAAGGACCATTGAATGTTTAGCGTTAAGCAGTGGGGGAAAATGATGTATGCGATGTAATTAATGTGCTTTCAGTGATATCAGAATGATGTACAGAATAGTCTAGGCAATGGTATTGCAGGCAGAAAAAACTTATAACTTTTAATAACGTTCAAAAATACTCAAATAATAAATAGGAACAGAGAGGTAAATATTGCTTGTTACAAGCCTGCTTCAAAGTCAGTACTGTCGGTCTCTAGGATTATTTCTTCTTAAATTTAGAGCATGAATATATAATTTACATAGAGGATCCATAAGGTTTAGCTTATCAACTAATTTCAATAGCCTAGAGATTAACGTGAAATGCAGCATTGTCTTAAGTCATTCAACTGAAGGTTACTGAGTCATTGCTGCATTGAACCAAAGATAAAAATAAATATTTAAAACTTAAAGGTTATTGGCATTAACAAAATGCTGGAAAAATACATTTAAACAACTCAACTAAGTATGATAATTCCAGAATTATGAGTCCAGCTAAATAATAATGATCAAGGTACGTGAACAATATGTATACATACATAGCTTTGACAAGAACGTGGACACAGCCTAATTTCAAGACCTAAAGATTCACTTCGCTGCTGATAATAACTTTTACCAAAAACATGAGCAAGTCTAGCATAAAGGGTCACTCAGCTCCCTATGCAGTTGTCACATAAATTGAAGTTTAAACTCATACTTACTACACGAATCCAAACATAGTCCTTTCATACCCTACAGCTTCATGCGTAATATATTTGTGAGCAAGACAGTAAGAACCTGTTGTGGGTACATAGTAAGACAGGGAATAAGAGTGGAGTAACAAAAAATTTTCGTTCTACCCCTTTCCATACTTTTTCCATCTCCCACAATCTTACTGCCATCCATATATACATACATTTGTAGCATGTATGTCCAGGACGTCTTTAATATAGACCAGAATTTTCAGCAGCATCTTGTACGGGGGACTTGGGACTTTTTTATACATGCTATATGATGCTCTAATCTGTGCTCTTTCATGGAAAAAAAGGACAACTTTAACCCAATACCTATAAATATACACCAGCCGGGGTTTAAAGTTTTCTTTCCCTATGCATCCTTAAAATAAAAGATTCCCTAAAAGGAGGACTAGGATTCCGACGCACTGGAAATTCACGTCCTTTTGCCACATGGCGAGAGTTCCTTCAGCATCAGCACATTAGCTCGAGACTGCTAACAAGGCGATCAAGAAAAGAGAGTTTTGATTCAATTGTCAGTTTTCAAACTAACAAGGGTGGAAATATTTTGACAAGACGGAATGTCGTACAGTACTAAATTTCAGCTCGCTTACCACAGGCGGGGATCAAAACGAATAAGACTTGAATGTGGTTGTGAAAAATATACGGATCCGTCAGAATCTCAGGTTCGTATTGTACTATTTACAAAGTTTAAGATTCATTAACTGTTTTATGGACTTGCATTTATACATGGTAAGTTTAAAGAAAAACAGACATAATTTTCATGCCTTTTTATAATGATAAGCAGGATACGGAGGAGGAAGTTAGTGAAGTAATAAGTCTTGCGGATCAAGTTTTTTCCATACCAATGGTAATTTATTAATTACACCTAAAAGGTCATACATACACGGCATTGATGAAGGTGAACAAGTTTCTTGAACTTTGACATTATAATTTGTAGGTTCTCAAGCAAATTTTGGAGTATCTCCCGAAAGAGCAACTCCTGCAAACTGCTTTGGTCAACAAGAACTGGAATTATTTTTCGAGGGAAATTCTTCGTAGTGAGGAGAGTAGCCTGGCAAATTTGGTTTTTATGTCCTTCAGCTCCTTTAAGTATACATTAAACGACCTTCAACAATCTGTGAACATTCCATTTAATGGACTCACAGTAAAATGGGTAGATTCAGGGATTCTTGATGAGCAATGTATTGAAATTACACGGAAACTAACGGACTTTTTACCCAAAATGACAGTTAAATTTCTAAGGATCCCTATCTATTTTACCGACTACCACGGTTATGTCAACAACGACGCGCTGAAACACTTTCTTCATGAAATCTTAAAATGTCAGAGGGAATCACTTGAAGGAATTACCCTCCCCGTTCACTTACCTGAGAATAGTTCAGTTGCCCAGCTTTTTGGATTCAATGCTGGGGAAGTAAAATTTCCCAATTTGAAATTTATTCGACTTCCATCCCTGTACTCGGACAATTCCTATCACGACCGTATCTGCCAGATTGATCCATTCCCCCAAAATTTTGCTGAGGAATTGGTAGAAATGTCGCCAAATCTTCAGAAAATCTCTGGAATCTTTCCTACACCATCTTTAGAGTATCTTTTGTCTTTGGGATTATCCAATATTTTAGAAGACTTCTTCTTCCAGCCTCTACAACTCGATCCTCTAGACTTGATATTGAAATTTTCTTTAGAGGGACCAAAGTTGAAGCGGCTCGCTTTTTCTAGTAGATTTACGGAGAACGAAGATGGGGAAATTTTAGCACTACATGATTTGTCAGAATCAGAAGTAGAAAAAATAGCTCAGATTATGAGATTACTTTTGAGAGCTAGCGAGAACAGTTTAAATACGTTGTCGGCCAATAACTTGGATTTATTACTCATGGTTTATAAGTGGGATCTACCCCCTTTGAAAGGAATGACTGAATTACATTTGAATGAAGTCATTTCTGCCACTCATCAAGGCAAAGGGAATCAAATTCTTCGGCATCTGGAGTGGACCAAATACTTTCCAAATTTGAGTACAGTGTTTGTCAATGACGACTATTTTTGTATGACGGATTTTGATCCATTTTTCTACACTGGTGGAGCTAGGGCTGGAAATAATGAGCAATATTTTTCCAAGTCCGTTTCAAAGGTCGTAATGCAACTTTATCGTGGTCCACTCAAGGCTCATGACGCTTCGTATCTTGCTCATCTTTTATTCCCACATGTGAAAACCCTTCAAATCGAATATTACTATGAGTTCCTCGAAAATATTTCTCCTGAGCTGAATAATCACCTTAATTTCAATTTGTGGAAGGATTTGGAAAAACTTGTTGTAAGGTTTCGTAGCATGAGATCTTTATATTCTAACTTTGATGCCTATTTCCTGGGCGTGGATGGGGAAGAAGCGAAATTCATTTTCCAAAATGTCAAGGATCAGTTGGATTCCTTGGAGATCGTTCGAAACTACCCGGGCCTTATGGATTTCCCAAGTAATTATATATAAATAATCTTTGTTATGTTGTTGATGCATATAGGCACATTAAGCATAATTACTCATTTGATTATTTGATTTAATTTTTTGGTTTGGTAGCTAAATAAACCTGTACATTCCTATTTTCCAGGGTTGAAGATATTAGAAATACATTTAGAACACTATCATCTGCATAACTATGACAATGATCATAGTAGCAACTTGTTTTTCATGACTCGTCTAATTCCTTCGTGCGCTCTTTCTCGGCTTCCCGAATTGCGGATGGAAATACATGCCAGCCCGGGTTTACAGGTTTGCAGCTTATGTTGTGAGTTATTATGCATACATCGGTATCAATAATTTTTGTTACATTTAAGGGTGAAACCTTATACCATGTTCTTATGTATTTAAGTTTCCAAATGAAATGTTAAAATTAGAATCGATATGTACTAATATGACGTTGTTTCCACTACATATACAAGGTTCTGAACTAAAAACTCTACAAGCATTATCCACACAAATATCTGTGAAAGGTAAGTACATTAGAAAAGTGAATGTCTAAATATATGTATTTAATTGAAGTCATTAAGATTAAATGTGTGTCAAAATACTGTATGTAAATTAGGTATGGAAAAATTTCTTGGATATAGGAGTTTGGCAAATTCAGATAGTTCGGAAAATGGGGTTTGTAAGAAATAAAAATGTTCGTAAAAATTCGAGACTGGAATAAAATAATAGAAATTTCAAGTCTTTCTCTTCAATTTGTAATTCTCCTTCAGGATGAAGAGATGACACGATGACAGCCAGTCCAACTAACGAAGCTTTCCAGGATCCACCGCCATTTGAAGAACAAGTTTTTTCCGTGCCTTCGGTGAGTTCCGTTATTATAAACTACTAATTATTAACCAAATTCTAGATTTGTAGTAATAATAATTATTACTATGTATTATTTTTCATGGAATATATAATTATTATGGATTTTACTTGATGCTTTTGATACGCAGGTCCTGAAAATAATTTTGAGATTTCTCCCAAAATATAAACTCCTGGAAACAGCACTGGTCAGTAAACGTTGGAATCAAATTTCACGTGATATACTTCGAAGTACTGAGAATAACTTTGCGTACTTGAACTTGAAAGTTGCTTGCCCGTACGATAGTGAAAACATCATTCGGCTACTTCAAAGCTCTGAGAATTGTCCCTTTAATGGGCTAAAAATTGTTGTGAGAGACTATGCTGGTGGGAATAACGAGGAAAGATGGAAAGAAGCTATGGGGAAAATAATCCCTGTCTTGAGTGAGAAAATAACTGTGAAATATTTTACGATCGATGCAACTCAACGGGCCGGTACTGACAGGAGTGTAAATGATCGCTGGATCAACTTAATTCGTGAAATTTTAATAAATTCAAGGGAATCATTAGAAGGAATTACCATTAATGGAATACCCAACGCCTTAAGTGAAATTAAACCTCTGGTTGGATCCAATACTCATGGAATTTCCTTCCCAAATTTGAAAATTCTCAGACTCCCATCCATTTTCCCTGGAACTTTATTGTCAATCATTGGCAGTTTTCTCCCAAATTGTGTTTTTAAAACAGTCTCTGCCACTTTCGTTCAGGAGCTGATGCAGGATTGCCCAAATATTCTGAAAATCCATGGATCTTTGTTACCAACATTCTTGCAACCTCTGCTCCCCTTAAAATCGCCGACAATTATAGAAGAATTTTATTTTCAGCCGGACGTTAATTCTTTAGACTTGACACTAAAATTTGCATTGGATGGGGTTAAGCTGAAGCGATTGATTTTTCCATCCGGGGATGAGATATTCCTATTCTACCATTTGCTGTGCCGTGACTTCCCACAATCAAAAGCATTGACATTGGTTAGAATCGTACAAACATTATTAAGGAATAGTGAGGACACTCTAAACACATTTTGTGCCAATAACTTGGAATTGCTCCTTATGACTCGTAAGTGGAACGTTCCGGCCCTGAAGAGTGTGTCAAATTTACACCTCAATGCACCTTTTGACCCTATGTATAAATTTCGAGGGATATATTATCTCTGTCGATTGGATTGGGAAAAGTATTTCCCAAATTTGAAAACTGTTTATATCAATTACGACTATCCATGGATTGGTCATTTGGATTTAGACCGGAAATTGGGCCCTGAAATCGTAAAATGCAATTCACAGTATTCATGTGCAACAGTTACTGAAATTATTATGGTCTTTCAGCACTCCCCTCACGCACTTCCCGAGACATGGGATTTTACGAAGAAAATATTTCCAAACGTAAAAATGGTTCAAATGAACAATTCCTTTGAACTCAATAGGGATTATTCTGATATTGTCAGTACTGTGGAATTTCGGAGTCATTTTTATATTCCATCTTGGCCAGAACTGGAGACACTTGTGATTAAGTTTCAGAGGATTACTTCCATGGATTTTAACACTGATGCCTATTTACTGGGGGTTAATCGTGAAGAAGCTAAGTATATTTCAGAGAATGTTCATATGTTGGATTCCTTGGAGATCGTCCGGAACTATCCTGGCATTTTTGACTTTCCAAGTATGCTCATTTTTGCTTAGATCCCCATATCAACTCTTGCAATGGATTTTTAAAGCTAATATACTAGTTTAATTTGACCATTTGACTGTTTCAGAGTTGAAAAAGTTGGAAATACATTTATTTCATAATTATTACGATTTATGTAAGAAAAAGGATGGAGTCAACCATTCGTTTTGTATATCGCCTGTAGTTCCATTGTGGGCATTTGCCAGGCTTCCAGAATTGCAGGTGGAAATATTTCGTGGCACATCTCATATTACTTGCTCTGACACTTGCCGTAAGTGAATATTGATTATATTTTCCTTTAATCCTGAAGCTCCAGGCACAATTTATTTATTTTCGTTTGTTTCTATTAATATTTGTTTTCACAGCCTTCCTTCTGCAACACCTGGAACAATTTCACCCGCAAATAACTTTGAAATGCACAACTGAGGAATTGTAGTGCTGGAAATTTTGAATGGAAGAAGAATGCGTCTCTTTTATAATGGGTCGTTAATTTGTTTTTGCTGGAATTCGAAAAAATGTGCCCAGCAAATCTGTTCAGGTAGTTGTGTAGAGTGTAGAAGTTTACTTTGTCACTCCTATTGGAAGAACCGACATTGTCTCACAATCGCACGGGGTATTGTTTTGTTATGGGTATGATATGTATGTACATATTGTAGATGTAAAATGTAAGAGACAGAGACCGGGAAAGATTAAGGATATTACTATTCTCAATGGAAGCAGCGAGAGGAAGAAATACTTTATTTCACTGACGCCACTTTGGCATTTGCCGGATGACACGTACAGTATAACATCTTAATTTTGTTGTGATACGATTTAAACTTGTTTTTGTCTTTTATGTTAATTAGCATAGTATAAAGAGTTAAATGTAATCCTATGCGTTCCGTGCAATACTATTGCAACAATGTTGTCAATATTGTCACTGACTTTGGGAGGCGAAATGTAATTGGTGAAGTGAACTTTGTAAGTGTTATTTACTAATTATAGCTCTGTTCTTCCTCACCACCATTAAAGACACCAGCAGTATAGAATAGCTTTCATTGCATTGGTAGCCTGAACCGTTTTCAGAAACGGTACAGTTTGAAAAAATATTTTATACTTTTAGATTAAGCATGCGGTTGAGAGGATTCAAGATATTATTGGCAATAAATTATTGTGTGTATTAGTAAGAAATTCGGCTTCATCATTCTTCCCTCGTCTTCTGTATTCCTAGGCATTTGCAATTGATCGAAAGGTATATAATACTTGTAAATTTTGACTCTCAGCTTTTTATATCTCATATTAAGGGCAAAATACTGTTCTGTTTCAAAATTAAGACCATTTGAGATACATTACAATTATAAAATATTGAGATACGTAAATAGTAACATACATAATTTTTAAACTCGAATTTTGATCAGCTTCAATGTTTTTTCAACATGTGTATCAATATATATATATGTGATAAAATTTGTTCATTCTCTCTCATCCGATATTTCTGTGAGGCAATCTGCTCAATCAGTAGAGAAAAAAATTACAGAACAAAAATTTTACCGTTTTTCGAACTTTTGAAAAAAAATTCAAAAATTTGAAATTTTCAAAAATAAATGCTTAATTGCAACTCTACACGGAAACATAAATCGGATGCCGTTTGTCTCACGTAGCTAGCTGCTACCATTACAAAGTTTTTGCGGGGACAGAAATCGATCGGACCGGTCGATGAATTAGCTGGCAGACGGGGTACTCCGTGGCTGGCCCGCTTAACTGGCACTTTTGGCCAATCTGAGATGCTACATGCTCATCCCAAGCTATGATGCTTAAAAAGACACCAAAACAAAAGTTGTACCGTTTTTCAAAATTTTGAAAAAAAATTCAAATTCTTTTAAAATTTGAAATTTTCAAAAATAAATGGTTTTCTGTAAATGGCACATCTACACTGAAACTTGGTTCAGGTGCCTTTTATTACAAGCATCCTCTTTTACACAGTGTACTCTTTTATTACAGTGTAGTTGGAAGGGCCTAGGCCAAAAAATAGACCCGAATAAAATTATTATTATTATTATTATTATTACAAGCATCCAGTTCTATTTAGCTACGAGCTTTTGTGGGGACAAATCCGACCTGAACGGTCTTATTATATCGCTTCGCTCATAAAAATATGAATAAAACTTTCTATGTATAGTTACGTACATATGTGGACGACTTGGACCAGGGTGTGCACAAATTTAGTAGTGCAACATTATACATATTAGCACAATAATAATATACAAATATACAAAAAGCGAGGTGTATTCATAAGAGAATTAGGAAACAAGTAACCCACATGTTCTTGTACATACGGTTTTCTCCAAACCATTGGTAAAATATGCTTGAAGTATTATTAGGAATTTATATTATTATATTTTATTAGGAAGGATTATAATTCTGAATTATACAATGAAGCAAAACCGACTTTTTGACCAATTTTCTTTGCAGATTCTCAAACAAATTTTGGAATGTCTCCCTAAAGAAAAATTACTGGCAACTGCGTTAGTCAACAAATATTGGAATCTCCTGTCAAGAGAAGTCCTCCGGAGTGATGAGAGCAGCCTGGCAACATTAGACATGGGATTACGAGGAAGTTTCGAAGAGAAACTTGTGAAAACTCTAGCCAGTGAAAATTGTCCCTTTATAGGGCTACAAGTCTCCGGTCGTATGCATTATGATGACACTGTCCGTGTTTGGGATGAATCAGTACAATCCTTCCGATTTGTAAATGAGTTTTTGGAGAGAGTAACCGTGAAATATTTAACCCTCAAAAATTATTATGTATTTGGATGAGCTCGCTTCCATAATTTTGACCCTACAAAAACAAATTTTCTTCAAGGGATAGAAATTTTAAGAAACACGGCACAAAATTTAGTTGGTATCACAATTAATGATGAACTATATTGCATCGCAGAGTGATATCCAGGATGCATTTATTTGGACCGGATTTTGACGAAAACTATTGTGCTTCCCTGTAAAATTTCTTAGACTTTCGTATTTATATATTCGGATTATGGAGATAATTGTAGCAATAGTGTTACGACATGTATAGACACAATTTCGACACATTGGATAAGGGCATTTGTGTCAGGCTCCCCGAATATCCAAAAAATGTATGGGTCTGCTTGTGTAAAGAATTTAGAGGACTGTATTTTATCCCGAAAGTCCTTGGTCTTCTTGGAAGATTTTGTTTTTCATTCCCTCATGGCTCCTCCAGAGCTGATTTCGAGATAGGTGGTGGAGGGACCGAAGATGAAGGGACTTACTTTTACAACTGATTTCCAAATGTACCCTTACCCTGGAAAATTTTCTGACCCCCCAACAGCAAAAGTAGATCAAGTGGCTCAAATTTTGATATCATTGATAGAGTCTAACGAGACCGTCTTAGAGAATTTTACAGCAAACAATTTGGATTTACGACTTTTAACTCAGAAATACAATGTTCTCGCCATGATACGAGTGTCGACATTTCGTATGCACGAAGTCTATTATCAATATTCACATGAATGGTTTTGAGAACACCTTTCTTGGGAAATTGGTCTGGGAAAGAGTTTTCCCCAATTTGAATCTGTGATTCTTCATAGTAGCATAAATTACAGAGACGATATCAGCCAGTTCAACCTGATCTTCTATGTGAACATGGAATTTAGTAAACAGCAATGTAAATTATTGCTGTGGAAGTGTTTCCAAACTCGTTGTTCGTATAGGCGAGGGTATAGACGTCGATACAGACGATGACACAGACGATGATATGGACGACGAAATAGTCAATCAGGGCAGGGAGGATAAAACTATGCTTACATTGTCTAAAGCTTTGTTCCCTAATGTTGTCACGCTTGAAGTCAATATTAACTTGAAGGACCAACATAACGAAGCTGACGGCTTCAACCTACAAAGTTTCTATGGATATTGGGAACATTTGGAAGTTTGCAGCATCAGAATTGACGGAATTTCAACCTGGATGCATATTTCTTGGGCCACAAGAAGCAAAATTTATTCAAGAGAATGTGGATCAGGTGGACTCCTTGAAAACGTTGGAGATCGTTCCAATCGTTCGACCCAAAACTAGTCTTCTTGACTTCCCAAGTAAATCAAGTTACTCTTTCGATTACCATAATGAAAATTTGAAGTAGCTTACTCATCTAACCATATTTTATTTTAGACAGCTTAATAGCTTGATAAAGGACTGATTTCTGGTATAAGGCGAAAACTGAAATGTATGAATCTGACATCTTCTGTTAATTTTCTATCTGAACTTACAAGTAACCATATTTTGATGTCATCCCCTGGTGTATCCCCAGTTTTACATTTTAAATGGATTATACTACAATCATATAAGCACCCTTTTAATATATCGTCCACCTGCAAATCGCATACTTGGATTTTTTAAGAATTTGAAGATTTTTAAAATTTTTACACAAATTCCAGAATTTGTATTTTTCAAATGGAATTTAGTGAGGAAATTTTAATCTTTCAGGGGTAAATTTGGTAAATTTTTAAATTTTGTGAAACGCATGATTGTCACATCGCCAGCATATTTACTGTGGAGGATAAAACCATGGTTCACGGAGGGTATCGAAATATGACTGCTTGGTAGTCTTAATTTGTGAAAATTACTAAAATGCATATTAATTAAAAATAGCCACTAATCGTACATACACTACTGATTGGACTAGTATTGCATTTTTTGTGGTATCATTATTGTAACAGGCATATAGGCTTAACCACGAGTGTTTAGTGTATCACAAATCCCTAGAGAATTACAAGCATGTAAGCTATGTATACCTCAGAAATTCGTGAAATGCTTCGTTTAATGTTGTTTACAAATGAAGGCAATTTTTGAGCCAGAAAATTGGTTACGCAGCTTTAAACATATTCACCGAAACTAATTCAACGGTCCGGGTCAAAATTTTCGCCAATTTTTGTTGACAATCTTGGTCTCATATCAAGTTATCAAACTGAGGACATTTAGCCTAAAATTGTTCTCCTGTCAAGCAATGAACACTATTGCATGTACACATAGCAATAATAATAATGAAGAAATGTATTTTGCTGTTACAGAGTTGAAGAAATTGGAATTGCATTTGACGACGCACAACTAGGGTGAATTTAAGGATCAGACGACTCCTAACCATTTGTTTTGCGTTTCTCATTTAGTTTATCCAATCGTATTATCTCGCCTCCCTTCGTTTGCGGGTGGAAGTTTATCGCGACATTCCGTGCGCTGTGATCTATGCCGTAAGCTATTGATTTTTAAAAATCTATTAATTTTCTTCAATAATTCTGTCTTAAAGTTGTACACCAATCTCATGAATGTTGAAAAAATACAGATATCCGTATGAGTTTAAAAAGACCGCAAAACCATTTTGTTTACAGACGTGTAAAAGAACAAAAGGTGTGAGTCAAACATCTCCACGTCATCTCCAAATACGTCGAGTTGGCACATTTTGGTCCGTATATGACTAATAACACATAAAACTGAACTACAAAGCCACGAATAGATTCATTTATATTTCTCTCGAAATATGTGAAGTTTGCCGTCAATATTCGTGGTTAAAATTACTTCACCACAACAATAAATTCTTGCAATATAACAAAAAAAGAATATAAATCAAGTAAATTTTAACAAGTAAAAGAAAAGCAAGAGAAGAAAATATTTCGAATGAAAATATTCCAGAGGAATTCATTGCTGGAAGTCTTCATTAGAAATTGGTGGAAATGGAGACAAGGTAACTTAACGTCGGTGTTGTTCTTGGAAGTTTCAATTTTTTTTACTGTAAATCTAAAATGTTAGTCATTTTGTGTTCCTCGGATTATCTCGAATTTCACACAGAAAAATTATTTCCGCGAATTTCTTTAAATTTTCATAAACAAGAACTGAAATTATTTTCCACGATAGAAATATCGGACGACGTGATTGTGTCACAAAATCAATTTTATTAAGCGCCTAGCTTTCGAACACATTAAATTTTACAAAGTATTATGCAACTTTTTCTGTAAATTTCCAAGTAAATCACAAATTTCTTTAAATATGTACATACACATTGTGGGTGGAGCTGCGTTCGGGTCAAGTAATTTTCAAACTTGACCGTGAATTTGACTCGACCTTGAAAACTCAAATAAATATTTCATTCAACCTGAACTTGACGTTCGTGGTCAAGTACTTTTCATTTTCATTCAAGCTCAAGTTCGGGGTGTTAAGTATGTTACACTAGATCTGAACTTGGATGTCAAGTTTCGGGTCCAAGTAAAAAGTTATGACTTGAACATGACTTGAAATCGTACAAAATTTACTTATGGTAGGGTGAAATCAAAATCCATTTTTCGGGGTCACGAGATGATAAAAATCCATTTTACCCAGTATTTCACCTGGTACATTAAAACTTTCAAAAACAATTCTTTTGCACCAAACCGGGTCCATTTCTGAGGGTCCCAGTAGTAGTTTATATGGAAACAAACTGTTTTCCAGCTTTATTTCCGATCGGAACCCCAATTTTCTACTCTCACACCATTATCTAATATTTTCATAGAACTGTTGAAAAATGTTTTTTTACATCCAGATTTTTAACCCCCTCATCTCACTAAGACACAGCTACGGGATGCGATAAAAACTACCCGGCTCTTTTTTATACATTCTGGAATGAATTCGCTCAATCATTATGGAATCAATTTATTTGCCAAGCATTGAGGAGACTTTCATGGGTTTGTTATATCATTGAGTCCAATCCTTAGAATCTTGATGGTTATCTAAAATTACGTGCAGAAAAAGTGATTGACGTCTCCTTTCAGGAATTTAAAGTTTCTTGCGCAGAAAATTTTCGGAGAAATCTTTCTTAAGGTTTTTTAAACAATTGTTTGAAAGTGACCATAATTTTTCAATTGAGCTTCGAAGTTCAAGAATTTGAACCTCAACCATTTTAATATTACAACACAGAATTAGTACTTTCTTGCAAAATAATTGTAAATATACATACTTGATCCAGATATAACCCAACCTGAAAAATTCCTTAAAAAAGCTTCAAATTGATATGACCGATAAATGACAGGAAAGTGTTTTTTAGACTATTTGACACCACGTGCCCTTAAAGTTGATGCGGGCACCTATGCTGGAGAAAAACTGAAATAGCTTATATCTTGTCGGCTGGGGCATGTGCTCCAACCCCTTTTCAAATATATATTTATGGATTAGCAAAAATACATTTGCAAAACTGCAAATCACATGAAACCATATTCCACGTATTTGTAAACCACATTAATGGTCGCAAGCCAAATGTCGACAAACATTGCTAAAATTTTGAAAAATGTTCTCCAAGTTCAGGCTACTTCTATATTTACCACTGTGGCGACTGTGGTAAATCCGTAGTTGCAGGACTTAAATTAAAGAACTCAGCTTAGAACTTCGTGTAGGATAAAAATGTAAAATCCATGGAAATTCACGTGCAGTCACGAACGGATGTCAGTATCAGCAAATAGAACAGGGAAAGAAAAAATCACGGGGGGAAAAGTGGTCCAAAGCATTGTCATTTTTCCCAAGGATTTGTGGGAGCTGGAGGCAACGCGGTAGATTATAAACCTTCAAAGTAAAATTAAAAACTTCAGAAAAAATTCGTTTGTGTAAAGGTATTTTCTGCACTAGATTTTTATCACGGTTTCTGAAGTACTTTATTTATTCGAATTATGAAATTGAAAATGTATAATAATTATAAATACATATATATATTCAATGTTTATAATTAATTTTATCCAAAAATTAAGGAGAATGATTCGTAGTCACATTATTTGGAAATAGAAATTGATTGTCATCATTATAATTTTTCCTTGGACATTTTTGTGTTGAATGATTTCCATATTGGAGAAAAACAGTGTGGGATAAATCTAAAAAAACAAAAAAGGTACGACACATTTAGAAATTAAAATAATTCCAACTTGTTATCATCAAGTTTTGAGTTTAAACACTTACACATGTAATTACTTTGTACCCACAATCTGGCACACACTGAGGATAGAAAATCCCGATTTTTCAGAAAAATTAAACTGAAAATCGACAATATAAATTGTAGTCCATACATACGTAATTTTTATAATATACCCACAAATTTTGTCAATATTTTGAAGGAGCCTAACTGCCACGTGTTTTAAATCACTCTCAGATTCATTAAAAACTTTGTGGACTTTTGATGTAGATCAAAACCCCGCAATGTATAGCTAATGCTAATATTCGCTTACATACGGAACTAAACATTTTCTATGGGAATACAACGCTGAACAAAATGTGTTTCATGCTCTAGTTCTGATTAATCTTGAATTTCACATTCCTTCTGAAATCCAAAGCAATTCTGAAATTCGGTTCAAGGTAACAGGACGATTTATTCAAGTTGGTAGTTCGGAGCAGTTTTGAAATATACAATAATATTACATACATAAGAAACCAAGCCTTTCATTTCAATATTTTTCTGAAATTTAAGTACTTATTGTGACGAAAAGTTGAAGGTCAAATTCCAAACCAATTTTCTTGCAAAACTAAAATTTTCAAGCTGCATAAACATAGAAATACTTAGTACTTGGTTAAAATTTAATCTAATATTGCCAACGATTAACAATTAATAGGTTATATTATGAAACCAGTATTGTACTGACGTAAGTTGCTAAAAAGTGGAGGGGACAAAAGCATTGCTTGTCCCCCATGGTTCAAACGGGGGGGGGACGTTGTCCCTCCGCAGAGATACGTAGATCATTCCCTTATCATGAAATTTATATTGACGAGGATATTAACCCCCGTTAACCATCAGCATATTTAAAGGATACATTCGAAAAGAAATGGTCGTAAAAACTTTAAGTTAGTGCGTGTGACCTGTCCTTTATATGCGTATTTGTAACTACGTAACATTTACTCGTATTTTGTAAAACTCGATGTCCTAAAAATCTAGAAAATAATAATTTACTAGATTTGGTGATTTCAGCAGTAGAATAATAATCATTATTTATTACAATTATTATTTATTATTACTTCCTTTTTGATGTATAATATTGATGTATGCAAACCACTTGGTCCCACCACTTTTTATATTCCAGAAATATTAAGAATATGGAAGAACAGGTTAATTTAAGGAATTTATGTAGTAATATGATTTTAGCCCAGTGGCTTCCTGTTTCTTTCTAAACAAGTCCCGCAGGTTCTGTAGGTCGTGTTGTTAAGTCTCAAACCATAGGCTAACATTACAGGTACGTTCATAGTAATGTGTATGTGGAATTTCACTATCTCTTCGTGTGTTGACGTAACTTACGAGTAACAATGTCGGCATTTATTGTTTAGCTCATTGAAATATTAATTGCAGCTCTCTGTATTTTAGTTACGTGTTCCAGTTAAAATTCGATTTTCATAATTAGTTATTATTTATAAATCAATTATTAAATGGACTTCCTGATACAATTCTAGAAACAAACTGTTTCCACTTTGAGGATGATTTTTGAGGATCACAGTGATTAAACCCCAAAATACCTCCAACTAGCTGCTGGCATCGATGTTTCGTTCTTCTGGGACTCGTCAGAGCAGCAACGGTTCAGAGAAAAACAGTCAACGGCTGACATTGTGAAAAGTTAGTAGCGAACTGATCAGCAGATTTACATAGTAAATAATAATAAAATTACTATATTCCGTACTGCAGCCGCTTTACAATCCGAACTGTTTACTTTCTCTGTGACCTATGGCATTGCTGGAATGATTGCTCCATGACATTTAGCTCAACGGAGCTAACCATTACAAACATTGAATATTATAAATAAATAATAATAAATAAATATCGGGGCTTATACTCCAACCTCTACCTGTTAAGGTCTGTCGGAGTTGTCAACCATCTTAA
>JAQFXU010003630.1:0-15700 GCA_034693705.1 Spatulosminthurus flaviceps
ATATATATTGTCAGACACAAGGAGAGACATGTAAGATGATAATAATAGTATGTACAAGCTTGTAATAAATGTGGTTTACAAAAATAAGTGTAGTAAAAAAAATATTATTACTAGGGGAAAGGGACTGGTTCAAAAAGAAGAGGTGAAATTGTGAGAGTGTATAATATGTGCGGAAAAATCATGCTCAGATAAATAAGAGTTATTGGAATTCTAAAATTAAGTCCATTTTTCCTTGAATACTCTTCAAATGTGAACGGTCGCTCTCCATAAAAATTTATACATACATATATATAGTATATAATAAATATATAATGTATCTATAGCTCAGAACAAAATACTTCATATTACAGAATGCTTCTACATTATTAACATTATATAAAATATTATACACATAATGAATTACATAGATATTTACATAAAAGGGAGGATTTAGAGGATGATGAATTGAAAATGTTATTCAAATTGTTGAAAGCTATAAATTATATAAAATTATGTATTATATAAAGTATGTCAGGGGAGTACATAGAATTAAAAATTTACATGTTAGTTTAACTTTACAGGAAGATATAAACATTACTGGGAAGTTATCTCATTATGAAACTATAAAGATAAAAAATATTGAGATTTTCCTTCAATATTTAAATACTAAAAGAAGGATGTGCATGATCAAGTTATACCATAGGAAATATAAAGTATAAAAAACTGTTATATGCGTAAAAAACTGTTTGAATAAAGTCAAAAAAGACAAGGTTTAAAATCAATCCGTTTATTGAACCACTCATTCTTCCCAATCTACAACCATACCTAATAGCTAATCATCGAATGATAATCATTTTAGCACACCACAGAAACGCTTTTGGAAAAATTCAAAACTTTACTAAAACTATTTTGATTTTTCTGCACGTTTACTTATACATTGAATAAACTCGAAAAGGATTCAGTTGATATGGGTGTAAAACTCAGGAGCACCATAAACACTTTGGCAGAACAGAGGAATGATGCATTGCAAAGCAAACCCTTCTGGGTAACGTACACCTAATTATTATTACGCTAAAATGTTCGATTGGCATCCTACCCTAAACTTAATAAAATTTATTGCGTTAAAAAATAATTTTCTCAGTTTTCACTTCCGCACTATCACTCTTCCATAATTTCATCTTTTCCAGCAGCGTAATGATTTGAATCTTTCAATAATTTGCTAATTTACTAACAGGGAATATAATAAATATTTGAATGGAAACTTCTACACGTACTATGCAATATATAAATAATAAAATGAGAAAAAGTTCTTTGAAAATTTATAAAACGAATTTCTATATACTTTTCAACGTTTTATTTGATAGAAAAAGTTTTCTTAGTAAGTCCTACGGAAGTGCTATATGTCCGTCTTGAATAATTCTCGACTTCACTAAAATCCTCTCAGTTAAGGAAATCTTCACCACCATCAAATGCTGCCATATTAGCAGGCACCAACTCATCCTCAGCATCTTCTTCTTCTTCAACCTGGAAATACCGACATAAAAAAGTTTTTGTAAGCAATTTTTAGTTCTCACCTACTCACACGGGAGGAAATCTGCAAAAACGTGAGAAATTCCAGCCAGTCGGCCAGCCTTTTTTGGTATTTATTGTTTTGTTGGATCTTAAGTAGGTCAGGAAAATAAAATGCTAGGTTGCACTTTTGGGAAAAACCTCAACTTTTCCCGAATTCCGAGCATAAAAAATAGAGAACGGACTACGAATGTCCTGGTGTGGGGGGATTTCAACAAGAGGCTTTACGACTCTCAATAGAAAAATAATGCTAAGAAAAAAAGGTGGTTGCAACGGTCTATGGATTCTTTAAAAACAGCGTAACAGTGAAAAAGAAAGCAAACAAGACGTACGTGTGCACCCATCTCTCGTAATCGACTCTTAAAGGACGAAATACGATTATCCTGTTCAGTAAGCAACTCCAGAAGCTCCTCTTGATCTTTCTTCATCCTCTCCACTTCCTCCACCAACTGTTTATTCTCATCCTCCAATTTTGTTATCAACTCCTCTTGCATAGCAATCTTGAGGACCGGCGAGCCACCAGTATAGCTTTGATTATGACCTTCTAACTTGGCTTCCTACAATAATTGATATTTATTCCAAGTTTTTATAAATGAAAAGATAAAAAACCTACATTTAAAAAGATGATTGTGCAGAATGTTAATAAATATCAATTCCAATTAAGAATGAATTTTTAGGAGGCTCGTACCAGCTCTTTAATGAGATTATCCTTAGCAGCTACAACTGCTAAATGATGGTCCTCAGGAATTTGTCTGACAGTCATGCTTTCTCTCTGTGCTTGGGCCAGGGCCAGTTGATTTTTTAATTGCATGACTTCGCTCAACATCTCTTCAACCTTAGACTAAGGATTTTCAAATATTTTTGGAGTTAAGTTTTACTTAACTGTATTACATTATTACTTATAGCTCCTTGTAATTTTAAGTCACAGAATTTGATTATTCCTGTATTTATATAATAATACCTTGTATTCGGAATTGTGCACTTGCAGCATGGTAATTTCTTTTTTACAAGAATCAATGTTCTCATCCTGCCTACGAATAACTTCTTTGTAACTATTGATGACATCATTTGGAGACTGATGATTATTAATGTAACCCATTTTCGAGAACTCCGAAGCTAAAGTGCTTCGAGGGGATAAAACCTGACTATGAGGGTTGCTTAATTGAAGCAAAATTTGTGGTTCATATTTTTTAAAGAGGAGGCAAAAACTGTGATCGAATAGCAAATCCGTCGAATGCTGTGCATTTACTTGGGGATGTTTAAGGGAATGTAAATAGAATTCAGATTTCGATATGTGATTCAGTCCATCCGTCAGTGTTTCCATTCCGATCCGGTTTGTTATCAGCTGAGTCAAGTTTTCCTGAAAATTGAATCAATCATTGCTTTTTGTTCATTATCCTTAACCGTTATTTTAGATGGCAAAAGCGAAACAAGAAAAAAACTAGAGCGCATTAATATTTAAAGTGGGTACTTTACTCAAAAAAAAATACATCAATCATCTACACAACACCAGCTAGTAAATCGCAGATTTGACACTTTCCTTATGCGCGACAAAAATATTAACCGTGATAGTATAATGAGTTTTAAATACGGAGAATCAGTGAGCAAGTACTTCTCCAGTTTTCTTCTACAAAATAACAGGAGTTAACCAGCTTATTAGTTCCCGGCACGAACTGGGTAAACACGATCTGAACCATCTGAACGGTTCAGACTGAACCGAGTGAATCTAAAACGACTATAGTGCCGTCATCTCCACAGCTCACAGCATGGAACTGGTCAAACTGGATACAAAATATGCGTTTCTCGTGAATACCTACAGTATGAATGAAACAATCGTTGAGAGCAGGAGTTGCTTCACAGGATTCAATTGCAGCTTTGAAGTCCCAAATGATGAGCCGGCCATTGTAGCATCCACTAATTATAAAACGCTCATCGAATCTGACTGACCGGACTAAGTTGTGATGTCCCGCAAGAATACGAATGCAGGCTCCTTCGTCGAGTTTCCAAATTCTGACAGTCATATCGGAGCTTCCACTGACGATGTAGTTACTTCTATACTGTAGTGAGGAAACGCTACTATTATGTCCAGTCAAAATTTTCAAGTAAGCTCCTGTTACAGTTTCCCACACACGAATAAAACCATCAGCAAATCCCGAAACAATATATTCTTGGTCGAAATCTGTAGCATTTACTGCTCCAGCTCCAACATCCTGCAAGAGTTTGTATTTTAATTCGATGTTATTTGAACTTTTAAAATTCCAAACAACAACTGTTCCATCATTTGATGATGTAACGAGATAGCCGAATCCAAATTTTAGGTCCGTAATAGCCCCACATTGATTTCTTAAGGTGTTTAAAATGGATCCTGTTTCGATGTCCCAAACACGAACAGTTGAGTCGCTTGATCCAGAAACAATGATTGTGTCATCATATTGTAAACAGAGAACAGAGCCGGTGTGCCCTTCAAACTTTTTAAGTTTGCGAAAGCTACGGTCGAGTACAATAATGACATTGCTTCGCGTGCCCAAAATAATTTTATTGGCATCAAACTGAACACAATATATGCCTCCAAGTGAAGAAAGTTTGGCTTTTTTAATTAAAAAGTTAAATCCTCTTCTGTGCCATGTGTGCTCAGAAGAATCTAAGTCCGTCTTCATTGACAAGTACAGCAAACTGAAATCGTTAAAATCATCGTTGATGAGTAATTCTTTGACATCAGGTATTTTATCCACTAGCGCAGCCCATTTTCTCTCTTTCGGGACTTTTGTCAAGAGTTTCTTCTTCCAGATATTAGCAGATTTTATTAAATCTGCCCAACCAGTGCAGACACCACTTGCTACGGACAAGGAAGACGAATCCAGTAGAAGCAAAATTTTCTCCGCCAAATGTGGGCACCCGGCATTCGACAAACACTGAATAAAATCGCAATGATGTCGAGCCGTCAATTCTTCGGGAACTGAATTGGGTTCATTTAAGTTAAGGTTTGGCAATAGATCGTGGATTGGAAAATCGCCCTTGCCTTTTTCTGACAATGGACTTCCTTGTTCTGTAACTGAAGACGCAACTGTCTTATGGCCAGTGGTTTTTTTGAGCAAGGCAGGCAATTCTTTACCGTCTAATCGACATAATTCTAACGCAATCCCATAGATACGATCATCCCATTGTTTCAAGGTTTCTTCACACTGGTTACAATGCAAGGAAACAGAAGAACTCTCCGTATAAAAATGATCAAAACTCACAACCTTTTGGTATTACGAATATGCTACAAGTAGTCATAAGGTTTGCTGGTAGGTAGGTGCAAACTAGACTTGTTGTACTAGTACTTGGAATATAAAAAAAGAATTCCAACTGGATAACCCTCTACATTATACTGTTAAGTGCGGGGCAAAAGCTCAAGCTAGCAAGCTAAATGGCCAATGGACACAAGATTAAAAAGAAAAAGTTCTTACTTTAGTGAAAGATGGAACAGTGTCTGGATTGAAGTAGAGACATAGACCCAGCACAAATGCTGACAAGCCTTGCACGAATACCTCTTTATCCTCCAATTCTCCGGAAGTGATCTGCGTAAACAATAATTCGTGTAAGTATTAGTTTAAAATTTCTGGGAATTTAATTTCTTTCAGAGAAGTCTATAGAGCACTGGAGTACAATTAAAAAGAAATTATGATGAATTCAATAGTATATTCTACACATTCAAACAGTCTGTACACAAAATTCTGCTAACATTAAATACAATATCATTTACACAGGAGGCACAGAATTAAAACAACGCATTGGCATATGAAGAGGAAACACTTCCACTACTCATGCATAACTAGCATATAACTAAAGCGAATTAAAGGGTCTAGCCTAAAAATTGACAAATCGAATTTGATTCAATTACCTGGGATATCAAAAACGGAATAGCGTTGGGATACGAAAGGAACTGAGTGACAGACTTTGAACACGAGTCCAGCCAAACAGATAAGAACTGAAGGAATCCGATTTTGACTTGTGTTTTCGTAGTCTAAAACAACAATTATTAATGCCACAATTACACAGTGAAAACATATTTGCAAATTTTTCAAAGCCGTAAAATCCTGTTTAATTCACCAAAAACAAAAGGCATTAATTTTGTACCTGTTGAACAGTATTAAAGATGTGGTGCAGAAGTGTAATCGGAGGTGAATTAGCTTTTGTCGCCAACTGAACTTTGAGAAGACTTTCTTTCTGAACTGCGTTGTCCAGCAAACAATGGGATATTATGCCAGCGGCAAACCAATTACTTGTAGGATCTTTGCTGAATAATCCGCTGCATAGTAGCTGGCCTGCGCTGAGTGTGCTTACTAATTAAACAGTGATATATACTTGAAATAATATATAATATACTAGAAATTTGGTGGTTAAAATAATAAATTTACGGATGACACTCAAATAATTATGAAAACCTTCTGTGGATGACGGCAGTAAGGTCTTAACAATTTCGGCTTGACTTTTCTCATTTTTATGCAAATATGACTGTACACAGTAAAGAACAGCACAGCGTAGGTTCAAAGGCTGGCGCTCATTAACAAGAGTCATCAGTAGAATCAGTAAGGCAGGCCTGAGTATATAAAAACATGTAATTTCAAATTTCAAAATGCTATATTTGGTCAAAAGAATTCCATCAAACGATAAAACACTCATTTAACAAAAAATATCTACATCATCCGTATATGTTACCTCGGTGGATCAGAAGGCGCCATGACTGTAGCGAAATATTCCTGATTTTCTGGACAGCCTCGAATGCATTCTCCAACAGTAACAATTGCTTCAGTCAAGGTTTCAGCAGGAACACCATTGGCCATCAAAATACTGCATAAACTTTGCAGAATTCCACAGGATTTCATAGATTTTTGACAGGATAGTGTCACCTGGCTTGGATTCAATGGAGATACCAGAGTTCTTGCAACTTGGAGCATATGATAAACATTGGCAACTTTTTGTGTAGGCCAGCCTATGTCATTTTCATCTGGTTGCGAAAAAAATGGAAGCAGCTTTTTGATGTAACTTCCTAGAAAGTTGTGGAAACAGTAAATTCAAATTCGTGTTATCGAGAACAACTAGGTTTAAAAACTATATAGTTACTAATACGATACAGAACTTAATTTGTGAAAAATCGAATAATTACCTTCTCGAAAAAATGTTTGATTACTGGTATTGTTTTTCAGAAGGTTGAGGAATAAATGAAGACTATCTTCAACAATAGGCCCACCATCAGAAAAACCTTCGCTTTCAATTATGTGGATAATCCTGTCAAATCCATTCTCGAAGGCGATGATTTTTTGAATATTAGCGTTGCTTTTTGTCAAAGCAGCGAGCAGTAGTAGAGCCTGGTAATGAAAAACCTGAAGTTAAGCACTTATTTCAATTACGTCAGGCCCCATGTGGGCAATAAGCGTCTTCTAACTGCCTAAAATGTGACTGTCATGCATGGACGAAAAACGAAGCAATTAAAATTTAAGCAACAAAGCGACTCGCTCACCTCATTGCGGACTACTTCTCTAGAGTCACTGAGTAAATCTACCAGCTTTGCTGTCCCCATAGGAATGACCAGTAGAATCTCTTGAATTTCTTTTGGCTTGTTGACAAGAAGGTTTGTCATCAACCGGATGGCCGGGAGTCGGATCCGAAAATCGTAATCATCCAGAATAGAAAGTAACATAACCACATTCTCACTCTTTTTAATAAATATTTCAGTGAACTGTTTCCCCATGGTTTGCAAATTAGGGTCTTCATCTTCCAGTGAGTCTGGGCTGGTTACATTCAGTAAACTCTCCAAGGCATAAGCAACAATTTCTTGGTCGGTTCTGTCAACTGATAGAACGTTGACAAGTGCATCCATTCCCTGGGCGCCAACTTCCACACGGTACTTCTTAGATAACGACCTGAGTGCTCTACAAGCTCCACGACGATCGTCCAACAAAGTAGAAGTCTGCAGCCTTTCAACTAGTTTTTCGACCTGAAAACAACCAAGGGATAGGTCATTATTTCACAGAAATCGCAAAAAAGATCTGAGTTCACTAAGAGGACGCCATCAAAGTTAATTTAAAGTGAAAACTAAGGAAATCATCACAACTCACAACCATACAGTTATTTTAATAATTCATATTCATACCCATTCCATCTCAATCGTTCGTACCAGTACAACACTCCCCAAAGTTATGGTCTTATAATTACCTTTCGAGGCTAAAATGTTATCTGAAGCTATAATGAAGATCGCTATATCTAACCAAGCTACTATTCATACATGAGCTTTTAAGAAAATTATAACTTGAGTGGTACATAGCACATACATAAACTAGATTAAATTTTACTACTCTACTGAGAACTCGACAGAATATGATAAAATATAAAATCCTTTCAAAAACTATAGTTATTAAACTTACATTCACCAACACATCTACATCTCGTCATTAAGTTTCAGTGTCCCTCCACTAAAAATAACCAGTTCAATAGTAATTGAATACCACTCTAGTTAATAGATTCCAATTCCTCATCGACTATATAGCTTCTAAATGTAATCACAAAACTAAATTTAAAGTCAACACAGCCTCAAATATAAGATACCGAACCAACATTCTTTATTATAATCATGCACATCCTCAACAACCAAAATCCATGCGCTATCTTTTCCATTACTTTCATCCATGCATGCATGACCCTTATCAATTAAAAACAAATATACCGTCTCTTAAGAACAAAGCTAAAAGAAAGCACATCTTATTGTTAATCTCTAAAAAGAAAACGTCCACTATCTTTATCTCCGTCCAGATAACACAAAAACCAGAAAATACCAAATGCCTTATCATTCATTTACTGAAAGCAAACTTTAATCCAATCCCCTTCCAATCCAAACTTTCAAACACCAGATTCCCAACTATATAAATAAACACACCCTGACATTCAATATTACTACATTTTCCCCTCTACTGATAAAGTTAGCATTTTCATCCCCATTCCCAACTAAAATTCTTCCCACATAAAGCTTCCCCAATTTACGTCTTTAACATGCATTGACATTCACAACTACTGTAATCTGTCCTATCCCACACACTAAGGACCATTTCATGAAAATTCTTACTGCAATTACCGTCTCTGCCCCTTCATCCCCCCTTCCTCCATCCGATGACCCATTGCTTGCCGACTGTGTCCCTAAAACTGTCTTCAGTCCACTTTTAAACAGCTCCATTTTTCATGTTATCTACACCAAAAGAAGTTTCCAATTATTATTCATACTATGACAATGACACATCCCTGAAACCGTAAAGTAACTATTGTTAAATACACATACTGTCAATAAATACAACTTTCTTTCCCACTATGGTATTCAAATACTTAAGCTAATATAATCCACGTCATTAAATTCATCCACAGTAAAACACACAAATCATAAAAGCACAAATTAATTATTCAGCAAAAAAAAATCCCGCAATGTCTCCATGCCTCAAACTCCCCCAAAAACCTCCAAAAATTCCTTACTTACAAACTTACAATTTTCCAGATAATTTCTTCACCAAATATTTTCCATATATTTAAACCGAGTTTTCTTTAATCACAGCAGACTTTTACAACCGACGGAGTAATTATAACGATGAACCCCTTATTTCTAACTCCGGAACAACTTTAACAATTGGAATATCAAAATCTACTAAAGTCGAGTATTTACTCTTAGGCCGATTCCTATATTGACTGACAGAATGAATCCTGTCTCCCTTGATCACTTTTATTTATTGGTAGGTATTTACGGACTGCTGATTGTGAGTATAGAACAGACCTCAAACTAATTTTTGAGACAAAAAATTCTATCCAGCTCCAGCTGAGCCGAAAAGTTGACGTTTAGCTCCTCTCACGAGGTATATCAACATTTATCCTATCTCTTGTATGCTCCAATACTTTTCACCTATAGACCACGAACCCACAAAATAACGTCTATACAAGCTGACAGAGCGAGTAGAATAGCACTGAACACTGAATAATACAAGTGGCAAGTGCCTGACCACCAAGACGAGATTTTACAGCCCGAAAAATATTTCAATCGCTTTTTGAATGGAAGAAAGTTGCGCGCCTGCTGACTCAACCAAGAGGAACCCGATTGTCATTTTGCCCACTTTGGTATTGGATAGAGGGACACCAAAACTCTATCTGCCTATAATAAACTATAGGGAGCCCCAGTTACATTTATGTTCTTATATAAAAATCTTTAAACATTCTAAACAGGGACGTAGCGGAGCTGTGTTTTCGAGCGAGCTCGCGGTCGGATCGTTTTATTATTCTGCATGTATTCTGATGCATGCTACATCCTGCGTACGTATATGCCCTATACAAATAGATTTAATGTAGTTCTGGGTTATTAAATGTGATTTTCTTGAGGATCTTAAAAATCGAAAGAGTGGTAAGTGCGGCTAACAAAAACTAAATTCTCGTGAGTTTTGTGCATGAACTAAGTGAATGGAGCAGGAAATATTATAGTGTAGATTTTGAGAAACGAATATAGTATTAATTTGGGTAAAAGTGTGAAATAAATTACAGTGTGAGGGGGACGGAGAGGTTCTTAAAATTTTGGATCATCCTTTTACAGGGGTACGTTAAAAAATTTTGTTGGAGGTAAAATATATTTTATAGTAATTTGGAACAAAAATGATTTTTTGGATTGACTGGTATGTGTGGTATATTTTTTCTTTTAAACCGATTGGAATATTGGAAGTTGGAACAGGAGGCAGGTTGAGTGGTTGTAAATGAATGTGAGGGAGAAAAGTTAGGAAATAGGATTTTTAGCCGCACACATATCTATAGGACCTGTGGGGTGGGGGGGGGTTATCAAAATTTTGAAGTTGGTGGAAGTTTGGGAATTGTCAGGAGGTGGAACTTGAAAGATAGTTTTGTTTGTAACAATGAGATTTGAATAAGTTAGTGAATTATTAGTTTGAAATATTTTGGGGCTTTGATTAGACACGTTGACAATAATTGATGGATATGATATTTATTATCGATGTGCTGAAAGGGATAGGTTATTTTGAGGGGTATGGAAAGGAGATGGAAATTTTGAAAAGAGTTGAGTAAGTGGTCGGTTTCCGTGGGTTTATGTTTGAGCCGACGCAATTATTAAGATATTAAGAAATATTTAATTAGGGTAGGAATCAGCATGTGGAGTAGTATACGTTGTAGTTTCCACCTGTCAGTTGTGGTTTTTTTGTTGGGAGGTGCATGTATAGCTGAAAGCGTGGGAAGATCATGAATAAGGTAACTGGCCGGTGTAATGTGTAATAATTATAATTAGTATAATGTTGTGATTGTGAGTATCAACTAATCATGGTGGACGGTATTTAAATAGAGCTTTGAAATGTGATATTAAAGTAGCATGAAATTATATTAGTGGAGGGTTGTTTGTTTGTTTTGACTTGGCTTTTTTAACTTGCAGAGAAATTCAAGATCAACTGACATGGGTCCGAAGAGTATTCCCCAGAAGGTGTCTACATTTAAAATATTTGTTTCAAACTTGCCCAATGGACTGAAAAACGAAGATGTGGCGAGAATGTTTGAGCCTTATGGGAGAGTTGTTGAGAGTGAAGTGTTCAAAGGGAACTTCGCTTTTGTGGTGAGCCAGTTTTGAAATTTTTTGGGTATTGAATGCTCTATTTTTTGTGGGTGCTACCTGAGTGGGGATTTTTGATTTACAGAAACGCTTTTAGAAAGTTATTTAAATGAATAAATTAAATGGACCTTTGTATAGTATTATTTTGTAATCTCAGTGTTTATTTTGGATTGATAGCACATGGAAGATGATTGCAATGGCCGACAGGCGATCCAAGAACTGAGTGGGAAAGATATGGATGGAAATATACTATCTGTAGTTCAATCAAAGAACATACAGGGACCGAAAATTGCGACAATGAAGTTAGCAGTGAAAAATATACCACAGGGATTTCCCCCCGGAGAACTGAGGAGTCTATTCACTAAGTACGGATATATTTTGGAGGCTGAAGTCCGCGATACACATGGCCACGTGGTACAAAAAGTTTTTTTGTGTTAATGCAGATATGGATGCATTTTTTGGTATTTTTACCAGATTTTTTTTAAATTTCAGCTTCTAGAAGCAACTGGGGACATACGCTCTGCTATCAACGAGGTAAATGGCTATGAAATCAATGGGCAGACCCTGAAAGTGGAAGCTGTCACAGGTTTTAACAATAACTCCAGCCATCATTCCGCAGCTTCGAAGTCAAAACCTGGAAAAAGGAAGGAGTCGATGCCAGGGTAAAATCGTTGTCGTTAGTACTGAATTATCAAGACTGGAATAATAACATAATAATAAGGATTGAATTTAATTTATCTGCAGGCCTTACGGACGGAAGCCCGCACGACCACCACCACCAGGTTTTATTCCACCACCTCCACATGGAAACTTTGCTCCATATCCCCGTCGCCCAGGTCCTCCACCTCCTCCTCCTCCTCCACATATGCAGCCAGGGTTAGGAATGAGGCCAGGGCCCCGTCCTTTCTTTCGACCGCCAAATCCCCCTCAGCATGAATTTAGTCAGGATTATGATTACACTCACGATGGAGGTCCTCCAGCAGGGTTTTATGGAGATACCTTTGAACAAGAATTCGATGATCAACCGTACTTTGAGCAGTCTTCCCGTCGTCCACCTCATGCGAATTTTGTGCAGAATAGTTACAAAAATTCCTATGAAAGTTATGGTCAAGACAATCAGCCTTTTTACAGTGGGAAGGAGAGGCAAAACTTCCCCGCTGCCTTAAGGATACCTCGTGAACGATCTGGACCTCCACTGCCACCACACGTGGAACCCGTGTACAATGAAGATACCTACTTTACACAAGTTGATGCTTATCCTGACCCGTCTGGTGGAAATGATGAATATCAAGAAGATTTTGAATCTCCTCGTGGACCACACTCATCGAATGTTTTCGGCCCGCCAGGAAATAGACAGCCTAGACCATTAATGGGTGGTCCTGGAATGCATCAACATCCAGAGCCCCGCTTGCAAGCACTTCTCCAGCGGACTGCAAAAGTTACTAAGTATGGCAAAATACTAGTAAATGGTGAAGAACCACCAGTAAAACGGAAGCGAGGGGCACGTGGTGGTGTCCAGGCTAAAGCCCGGAAAAATAAGCAAGGTTTGCCTAGTTTAATGGATCCGATCCCCAGCACAGTTAACCCAGCGGTTGGGCCGCCATACGGTGCAGGTTTTAACACACCTGGCCCTATTCGCCCTCCCTCAAGGAATAATGCGCCGCCGCTCATGGGTATGAATTCAGGCCCAAAACCACCACGACCTTTGATGCATTTTCGACAGCAACGACCGGCGGCTCCGCCTGCTCAAGTTATGAGACCACAGATGAGAGCTCCTAGACCCCCGCAACCTGGAAAATCTGCGTCAAATAAATCACTTTTAGCGCTGTACCACGAATCTAAACGAACACCACCACAGCAGCAACTTCAGCAACAACAGTTGATGTAAGTTTTTTAATAGTCAGGTTAAAGTCATTTCTTCTTTCTTCTATTTTGACTTTCTCATTGTACTGTTATTAATTGGATATTACTATTTTTGTAGGATGCCCATGGTTAACCATGAACCAAAACAGGAAATAGATTTTACAGCGGATATTGAAATCACATGAACAGCATTTACTAGACGCTGGTAAACTTCCATTCGTTTATTCAAATTCTTTCTTCTCTGCGGATATATTACTTTGCAAGGACAACTTATAATTGAGTCTGGATTTAATAGGATTATTACTGATTGCTATGCACGGTTGTTAAAAATTTGTTTGCTAAGCTGTGTACGTTGTTTAGTTGTGTATATTTTATATTTAAATGATGTGATTTATGGGGTACATCGTCCTGGATAAATCTTCACGGTTTTACTCATTATTCGCCTTTAGTTTTTTTCAATAACCGCTTTCCTACAAAATGCTGGAGAGATCTAGACATGGATAAAATGCAATACAGAATAACGACTAAGGCAATTGTTTTCCAGCTGACAATAGAATAGAAGAAAAGACGAATACTTATTGTAAAGCATTCCTTCTTTCATGTTGGCAGTTCCAAAATAAATCCAGTATGAGATCCAAAGTTCGCCAGGTCATGGTTACAATGTTTTAAGCTATCACCAAGATCAGTATCGAACCCTAAGTTTGTTTTGGCTTTCTTTTCTTGTTCATGTATATATCTTCATTTCATAAAGAATTTTGTTCGTATATATATTCGTTGTATTTAATATCAAGGTTCGTTAGAAATAGTAATAAATGCATCATTGGTATCTAATCATAGCCATACCTTCAGTTTATACCAATATTATGTATTAAGGTTACAATCAAACCAATGCTACTATTTGTAGAAAGCTCTTGACAAAAAAGGTGATTCTAAATGATTCCCAAACAAATAAAAATGGTCTGGAAATCAGTTACTGTTAGGTCAGTTACAAGAGTCTGAAGAATAACAATGTATTTCGTAATAAAATTCTTCAAACACATGCATCGACAGTTTCAGGTAACATTGAAGTGATCCATCTGTAATCTTTACATAGAGTGGCATTGTTTCAAAATAAATTAGACTGACATTAATATACTTTTTATTTGTAAAAAATGCATTGTGAATTGTAAAAGACTTACAAGGGTACCAATAGCACACGCGATTTAAACTAACACTACCAGTAACGTTATCCTAATTAAATCTATCTATGGAATTAATTCTATTCCTAATGTACATCAGTAAAATTACATAATTATTTCCAAACTTTGACAACGCCGTCATAGGATGATGTGAGGATATAACTCTGATTCGGAGTGGTTACAGTTGCCACATCTGATATGGAATTGTGGTGCGCATTCCCCATTGCAGCAGCATTCAGTGCGCCAGAATTACTGCTCCCGCTTGACGATATACTTGAAGGGTCAGACCCCATTTTGTTTGGGTTAGTAATTGGACTAGATGCACCACCAACAGCCGCGTTCTTATTTCCCGAAATATCATGTATGACTTCAATTCCATCCACTAGACGCGATGCATACACCCCTGTTCGATGGATACCGTTTATGTGCTGTTCAGCTTTGTCAGGACTCACCAACAAGTAGGATTCCGAAGGTGAAGTCATATCCCACCATCGGACACACATATCTGTTCCACCTGTTATTACTGCATTGTAAGATTTCACAAATGTCATTCCCAAAATCGAATAAGGCTGTTTCCCTAAGCTACCAATCATTGGAGACTCAGTTGGTTTCGTTAGTGGAGGTTGAGGACTGGCCCATAGACACAAATCTCGACTACCTGCAATGTCATGCAAGACGTAGTTTAGCAAACAGCATCGTCTGACAATGAGTACAGAGGAATAGGATGGTAAGAAATACAGGAATAGAGAGTGGACAAACGATTACCAGGATAAATCCGATATTAATACAATCATACCAGTTTCGAGGTTCCACAAAGACGCTTCGTTTTGAACTCTCGATGAAGTAAAAACTCCCCAGTTCTGAAAAGGGGACGTTTTCATTCGTCGGACAGGAGATTCAGTCTTAATTATCTTCACTGGAATACCAAAGCGAAGATCCCAACAAGTTAATATACCTTTAGACGTACCTGTGCACATCCAATTTTGGTCCACATCCGATGTCAAAGCTGAAAGCAGACCTGCAAGAAAGTAGGAGATTGTTTTGTTATATGATTTTGAACAAGATGAGTGCGTTGGCACAGTAACATACTTTTCGAATAATAACTGACCCCACTTTAAATCAGACTTCAGTCGGAAAATTTCCTTCGTAGCAATACGAGTATCGAAACCAATGAGACCCCCTAACTCCGTACCTACAATAAATAAATAAGGTGACCATGATTCCAGTGCAATGGCAGCTCCAATGTCGTCAGTCCTTGAAGACAGGGGTAGAGAAAATACACAGCGAGCGACCATGTTCTCCACGCTAAATCAAATAAATAAGGTTCAATGTCGTTGCGGAGTTAACAGACAGATTTTCAGTATTAAATAACGTATGAAATAACGTACCCGAAACCATAAAGGTCCTTATCATCCGATACACCTATTATGTTTGATCCTACAGCATACGCCATGTTTGTTACGTTGTTATGATCGCCAGGAAGCTTAATATTACATCT
>JAQFXU010003631.1:0-15699 GCA_034693705.1 Spatulosminthurus flaviceps
CGAGTGAGTAGTTTTACAAAAATCAAGGATCATATTCTTATTATCTGTAATGAAAAAGTGGCGTTAGAATTAGCATAAGGCGTACTTTACAATATTGTACATATTTTATTCAAGCATAATATATCTACTACTATCCATGTTATGTAAATCCATGCTATATGTATTTCCTTATGAAAATATACATATATAAGCGTGAGAGAGGAAATAAACTATACATATTATTGTAACTATCCTTAATATTTGTAGAGTATAATGATAGGCAACATTTATAAGGTTATATACTGCGGTCGTGGTCGTTTAGTGGATAAAATAAATTCTAGAGGTGAAAAAATATTCAAGGGAAAAAACTCTTGGTGAAATATAAAGCAGCACTGATCTAATATAATAAAACTAAAGAACGGATTTAAGAAAATACAAAAAAACCAAAAAAGGATTCCAAAGAGAAAGTCTGTAGACTTGGATATTATGAAATCCATAAGGAAATCCTATGTTTAAAAAAAGGGGAGAGCTAAATTCTACTTCTATGTTTATAATTCAATGTATAGTTTCATATATTTCTTATTGCTATATTACATTGTATAAGTGTAGAATTTTACGCGGAATTTATTATTACATTATTATTACATACTATGTACATATAAGAGATGTGAAATATAAAGAAGAAAAATATTAGGATGGAAAAAGTTTGAGTCAGTTTGATGGAAGTGTGATTTCTATTGAGTTAGTTCCAGGTTACTTTTAAAAGGAAGTAGATTATTTGAGAGGGAAGGGGAAAACAGTTTGTGTAGAAGGAAAGCCGTGAGAAACACCTTCAAGCTATCAGCATCACTTCTACTAAACAAGTGCTTTATACGTAAGAGAAATGTCAAGTGAAAGGAGTGTTTCCTTTAATTTTCAAGAGTTAAAAACAAGTTTGGACAAGAGAAAGAAACAAGAATGAGGAGGAAGATGAGGGGATGAAGAAGAAAAAATGTGAGTAACTTTTCATGGAAGTAACACACACACACACACACAACTATACGTGAGTTTTTGGGATGGTGAGACATGAAAGTGAAAGATAGGAGGAAAATAGTGCCGACAGAGTTTCTCTTTTTGTTGTGTATTTTGGAAGGGAGAGAGAGAGAGAGAGAAAGAGCGAATGTAGAACGTGAAATTGAAAATTAAATTGAAATAGAGCTGAAGAGGGCGACAGAGAAAGAGAAGATAGGGAGAAAGTGAAAGAAAGAAAAGGAAGAATAAAGACGAGGAAAAATGAGCTTCAAGTCATCACAATACACATGCATGGCTAATAATATCAAGAGTACATCCAGCTCTTTATATCAAGCTCTGCCTATATTTACTCCTTATAAGAAAAACCAACTGTTATCGGATCCTTACGCCCATGCTTTTCTTACTTCTAGCACTTTTTCCCCTGGCTTTTTTCTTGCCAACAACGCAACTTCTTGTTTTTATTCCCACCTACCTTTTTTTCTCTACAGGGTGGTCCGCAACTCTTTTTTGGCTAATCGTGTTTTTTTTTACCTGAGGAAAATAAAGCAAGGTTGGACGTGTGACGAGGATTTTGGCAGAGTAGTAAGGGAGGGTGAGCAAATGTTATGGACGACCCTGTAGAAGATTTGAGTTGTTTTCTCCTGTGAAGAATTGGAGTAAAGAGGAGGAGTGAGAATTGAGCATTCCTTTGGAGCCATCATGTGTTTCATTAAAGGGCTTTGATACTATCACTTGTAAATATCTCATTTCTCTTACTCTTGCTCCTGCTGCTCCCTCGTTGATACTGTGAGTCCCCTTTCAGGGAATGAGTGACTGATTGAAGGGGAGAAAATGAGGATGATCGTGGAGGATCGTAGTTTCCATCATTAATTAAAGTCTGCCTGTTCACATGTCCATTGAAAATACTACACAAGTTTTATGTATAATTATTTCTTGAAAGGACCTATATATGCTCCTCCTTTACCTGTAACTTCAACTTGAAATTCTTGTTATTTCTTTTATGTACTTATCCTATATGGAGTGGTGTGTCCCATAGTTTGTAATGATTCTCACTTTGACAACACACGTTCAATTATGTATGAAATGCACATGAGCCCTCTTCTTCTTCTTCCTGTAAATGTTCTGTTTTTAATGCTCTCTCTTTTAGGTGTGGTTACATATGGGAATTTGTGTGTGTTTTGAGTGAGCGTAGAGGTTTTTAATGTATATTGTGGGAATCTCTTTTGTATTACAATGACTGTGTTAGTTGGAGGACCTCATTCACTTGTTAAAGGATTCCAATTTATTTAATAATTATTGGAGAGAGGTTTATTGTCTCTTTATGATTTTTGGCCCATGCTCCTTTTTCAAGGTCCTCCCCCATAAAATGAGTATCATGGAAATTGGATTATCAAGTAAAAATAATTTACATGTAATAAAAAAAACACGTTGTTATACGTGCTCGCTTCTCATAATTTCTTTACTATTGATTATTACCAATAATTATTATTGTTCCAGTCATGCATTCCAGTTTTTCATAAACACTCAAAAATTTAATCTGAATTCTTCCGCGGGATTTTTTTCATTTCCAGGCATAATGACCTTACAGGTCAAAGGATGACCTAAACATTGTTGTGAATTGCATCTAATCTTTTTTATTAGCTCTTTTATTAACATTTGAAGACCATAGAGGGTGAGGGGGAATGTAATGTAATGAGTGAGGGGGAAGGTTGGAGGGTCAAATTTATTCATATCATTGTTCGGGGAAAAGCTGAGGCTGAGAATGGTAAAAGATTTGAGTAGGGAAAAAAGGGGGAAAGTTTTTATCATACACGTACGTACAAATACATTAATAATGTAATGTCAAATTTTGACCTTTGACTCTGAGGCGGAGTAGGAGAGAAATAGTAAGTGTATTTTGGGGATTAGAAATTGATGAACTCAAAAGCATTAGATGGATGAGGATAATGGAATGGAGAAGTGAGTCCGACTCGGTAAGTACATTTGCATTATCGATTTGAACTTGTATTTATTTCAAACCGGAGCCTTGTAATGACAGTGGAGAGAGAGAGAGAGAGAGAGAGAAAGCGGAAAGGGAAAGAAAGAGCATGAATAACCCGCAGGCCTTTGCAAGTACATAGGAAAGAGCCACTGCTCCAACTCTAATTTCAGCGGAAATGTTTACCCTGTCAATTAGTCAAGTATTTGTATTTACAATGAAATCAGTTATGCAGATTCATCCTGTCACTCCTTCACACGCATCATTACAGGATCAAATAATTCCTACCAATCCAATCTAAATTCCCTAGCCTACTTTGTGGCTCTACCCAGACAGAGTAGTAGCTAGTACTCACACCATACCATACGCATATACACGCTCACCTACCTATGCATGGATGAAGGGAAGAGGGGAAAAGTCGGAAACTTCACATAACTCTCACTCCACAAATGTACAGTCCGTAATGGTGAAAGTAAATGAATTGCTAAGTCCCGCTTGAACAACATGGGTCTATACGTTTTGTGGCCATACGAACGAGGAAAATCCCTTGAAGTTTACGGAAATTGTATGGAACGTTGGGAAGACAACAGCGTCCGGCACTTACGCTTCTCTCTCTCTCTCTCTCTCTCTCTCTCTCACTGTATCTACTATTGTATGTGTTTAGTTGAAAAGGCTACTCAAGCTTGGAATGGATGTAGCTATTTATTTATAGCCTATATATTGTATGGCTTATGTTTACTATTACTATAGCCTGCGTACACCATGTGGCTCCACATAGCCCAATACAAATGCACTTGTATTCTAATCAAATTACTCCCTTGTAATTTCTACCTCAACGAATGTACTGGGATTGATTAATGGCCAAAGTGCTTCCTCAGGAGCATTCAAACTTGGAGTAGTAGTAGCTTTGCGGAGTGTATATAACCAACGCAAATCACGCTTCCTTGTACACTCACTTTATTGCTTCTACACGGAAGTTCTATAAAGGCACTTTTTACAACATTCTTGTACCATTGTGTTTACGATGTTGTACTCTAAAGGAATAATATGTGTAAAATAGCTGTATACAAGTGTGAATTTTTCCTACAGTCCGGGAGAAACTCACATGAGGAGGAAATCATAGAAAAATTTTCATGTATTTCAGGATAACTTTAATGTTAATTTAAAATAGTTATGTTGTTAGGATAAATTCGAGGACATTGAGTAAGCGAGTAAGCACGTGGATAAAAGTATACAAAAAAGTTTGTACTAAAAAATGGGGTCTTGGAACAGGGGAAAGGAGACAGGTGTGCATATTCGAGAGGATTTTTTTCAGGGTGGTGGGAAAAAGGAATGGAGGGGATTTGAGTGGATAGGGAAAGACAAAGAGTAAATTGAATTCATCTAACTTTCGCGTGTGTCCAGACGATAAGGAGTGGACATTCAGCACGGTTTCAATTTAGTGCGGAGAGAGAGAGCCTTGCACATTATCATGCCGTTAACTCGTGAAATATTATGTTTGCCCACCTCGCTCTTTCTCTCACTCTCACTAAAAGTAAAAAAAAAAAAAAAAAAGAAAAGAAAAGTGGAGAAGGGGAAGTGAAAAAGAAAAGCCAGCGATTAGTTTCACACTTTCACATTCCATTCCCTCCTCTTTTCTTTTAAGGTCCTCCAATACCTCCTCTCTATACATACGGATCTATATACTACGGGCCAATCCAACCATTTCCCTGTATTTCCTGGGTCATGGTAAAACTTTCAGAGCTTATACATGTTTTTTTTCATCTGTATTTATCCATGTTAGATTTATGATGGTTGAGTAGACAGAGCACTTATCACAAAAAATAGGGATGAAAAAGGGATTTTGGCAATACAAGGCCTGAGTCATGTGTTTTGACGCCATTGAGTCACAGCCAATGAGGTCATGGTTGTGGTCAATGTCAGAAGTTCAATCGTATGATAATAGTATTATTTATAAGCTCCGGAACATTCTCCTTGCTTAGGTGGCTCTCTGACCTGGAATCTTGACCTTACTCAAATATAATCCAATTGTTTCAATTTTCTAGTATTTTACCAATTTTTCGTGATTGTGGAAATCTGGAAGACAATGCTTTTAAAAATGGCAGAGGTTTTTAAAAGTATAAGTCATGGTTATATAAATGTAGTTGATAAACGATTCAATAGTTTTAAAGGATATCGTAAAAGGATTTGAAAGGAGCAAGGCTTCTGAAGAATGAGGAACATGTCTTCCCCGACTTTGTTGCTGGGTAAATATGTGCAGAGCTGATGAGTGTAGAATGTGTGGAAAGAGAGAATGAGAGTACACAAAGTGCTGACTCAACTTCCATACAATGGCATTAGGTATGCATTGAAGGGAGTGCTATAAATTCTTAAAGAAATGTAAACAGAGAGGTGTGAAGAGCTCGGATGACTTTAAATAACATGACCTATCGTCAGTTCATGGAAGTCAATCGACCGAAATTGATTTGAGTTTCCACCATATAATATTCCAATATATAATATTATAGCACAACAAATAACTCGTAGTAATAATATTAGGAAGACTCCCTTGGAAATTATATACATAGCCATCCTCTAACTCCACAACCTTTTACTATACATGTGAAGGGTATGACATGAGCATGGAATTTATTGAGCGAAAACTGATTCAAGGCAGGCGTGTAAATGTTGAGAGAGAGAGAGCAGAAGCCTTCCTCCTGAAACATGTACTCATGTAAAAATATCATCTGCCTAAACAACCCATTACAACACATTGCCAAGCTCATTATGAATATACTGAAATCTGCTCTAAGCACGAGAGTCCCTTATAATTTTATTGATATTACCCATAACAAGAAATACAAGATTCGCAGGTGGAAATTTTTCTCACCTCTAAAACGTACACCAAAACAGGTTCGACATTTAATTTTTCTAGTTAAAAACCCCTCATAGGCCCAACCAATATGGGGATAAAAGGTGATGAAATCCAAGGAAAAGAGAATATGACGGGAGAAATAAAATCAAAGTCATCATAAAAATTGTGTTCAAGTGTATAGAGACAGGCTTTTATGCATACGAGTTGCAATTTAAGTGTACGAGACGTACTAAAAAGAAAAAGTAGTAGCTCTCTCGGTCTGTATAGTTGTAGTATAAACCTGTGCAGTAGATATGTACGCCCTTTTATGAGGAGCTCTTCACTTTATAGAGAAGGGAATTTTTGTGGGAGAGCGAGAGAGAGAGAGAGATAGGCAGAGAATGTGTGCAATCATTTATTTAATGGAATTACTTTGGAGTGCGTGTGGTGGGGCGTGAGAATGCCAGCAAGTGTATTAATTTGTGAGGCATGCGAAAAATCAACCGTGAAGCCATTTCATCTCACTTGATGTCAAACCAACCAATGTATTATTCAAAAACACAATCTTCTATAACCTCTCTTTCACTCACTCCCCTCTTTTCCCTCTCTCTCTACTCTATACAGTCCCTTTTATTGAAATGAAAAGAATCGCTTGTGGGAAATTCCAAATAAAATGATGTTATTAAAAATTAACCCTACTTTTCCCTTCCAATAGCATTTCCCTCACTCAAACATAGCGTATAGAGGCACCTTTGTACATCCCTCTATTTCACAATAATTATTATATTTTCAGAATGAATGAAGAACACACTATATTGAAGGATAAACTCATTGTTGGCATATTCTGTACATTTTCTGGGAAATTAGCAAAATAGCATTGAAAAATCATAAATAAGTTCTGTCTCAAAACGCTTCTATGTAATTATTATGGACTCTGGTGGTGATGAGGAGCTTTAGTTAATAATGGGCAAAGATGGAAGAGAATGGTTCCAGTTGTCCACTGATTGTGAGTTTGAGGAAACGTTGGCTAATTCGAATATTAAAATGCGGGAGTAACTGAGGAAGAAAAGAAAGAAAGCCTCCTGTTCCCTCAACCTTGGTTTTTTCTTCACAAATTTTCACTCCTGTTTAGTTCATTGTTTTTAAAAACCAGAGAACGTTTTTGAATGAAGATTCAGCTGATATCAAATTAGAAGGGTAAAGTTGAGGAATTACTATTTTATGAAGGATAAAATATCCATAGTATTTGCTACCACCTTCCTGTTTGAGGACAATGGAGCAAATATTTAGTTGGGAAATAATGGGATAAATTGTAAGGTTATTTTTATCGTTTGGAAATGGTCTCGCTCTATACATGCATATTTGATAATGATATTCAGAGCCCTTTTATGCAGAGTTCTTATCAGCTTGTAAACACTCGAGAGTTACAGACATGGTGACAGGCCTAGTTCATGTCCTACACGGAGAAAGTGTAGTAATGGCTAATGGTAGCGGTTGTTGTTAAAAGGTAGGGATGTGAGAAAGTTTTCCCCTGGAAGCGGGAAGAGCAATGATAGCTCTGTGAAAGTATAGACTTTATATACATTTGAGGTAGACATTGAATATAATTGGTATTCACAGCGTGTCCATGCACCTCCCTCTCTCTCTACTACATCTCCGACTCTATCTTCACATCCCGCTCCCTATATCATCCTTCACTCACTTACTACATACATACGGAGAGAGATTCCCTATGACTAGGGCTCTGAGTCCAGCGGCGGGAATTGCTATCCAACTATCACCAGTCAGCCCATACGAGCTCTGTGTGTACTTCTATAGAAAATCCACTGATTCCTTCCACAAACTCCTTTTTCTAACCTTCAACAACGGATGATACACAGACCAGTAGAATGTAGCCAAGCATGTAGCCATTGCATAGAATTTTACATATAGTAACAGTTTGAAATTTTCTCTCTCTCTCTCTCCTTTTCCCTCTCCGTCTCTTCTCCCCTTCCTCCAGGAGCAACGGGATTTTAAGTACGTACATTGAAAAAAAGATCTCTATGAAATATATAGGTTCAAGTATAAAGATTATTTGGTGAGGAGCTGAGCAAGCTGGGGACCGACGTCGCCATGCATACGTCATGTCCGACTTGTCCAGCACTACTAGAAAAATAACAAGGCTTTTGGATTACAGGGTAGAGAAAAAAGAAAGCCACGATAAAACTCCGACGTTCCTTTGCTTTTCTCCTATAAAGTTTTTGACTCCAACCTCTTTTCTTCTTGTCTGGCAAAAAAATTTCTGTCCTTACTTCCTACATTCACATGTGCTAGGTATGTAGAGTCACGTATAGATCCATCAGGATGTCCCATGTATGTATAAAGTTAGGTTGAAAAAAATAGTAGTGTGCATTCATTCTAATGCAAAGGGAAGGGGGAAGGAAGGGAGGGAAGTGACATTGTGCTTTTATATTCATAAGACACTCTGCGGGGAAAATATCACTTTGTGTGGTGTTGGTCGTTGAGAGAGAAGAGCGAGATACAGACACCCTGCGGGAGTCTCGAGACGTCTTGACTAGTATCTACACATTTCCAACCCAATGATATGATTTCCAAAATATCTAATAACTATACAATCCTCGTGCATAAATCTCAACTTTACGTTCTTCTTTCCTACGTACATACAAAAGCTTGGATCTGTACAAGGAAACCATGTCTACTTTCCCTTTTCACTAAAACTTACATTCCTTTCGGTGCATTAAGTCCTGGACTTTTCCCTTACTTTTATTTCCACACAGATAAATAATATATCAACTCCCTCCGTGTTTTACATGCAAAAAGCTGCTTGGGAGCCTTGAGGCGCTCCATGAATTACAAAATCTATTCCCCAGAGAAGGACTTTTTACTCGTCCCAATTATACATCCAATCAATACAAGATTTACTTAAGGAACGTCACAAGGAGAGCCGTATAGATATTATATCATATGTAATCATATAAAAGAAAATCCCGTCCATATTTTATTAAAATACAGGATTTAGGTCAATTTTAAACCCTACCACACTGTGGTATTGTCAGGAGGAGTTTGAGCCCAATTTTTGAATTTTAACAGTTATCATGGAACTTCCTTGGCTCAGATTCAAGTGCATAAAGAATGAGAAAAACGCAGCAGAACATGTTCATTAATTGAGAAATTAGAGGGAAAGTGCTGGAATGGTTGAGTATAGGAAGAAGAGCAAAATGAAGACATAAATATTCTATAACTCTATTTGAGTGTTTTTTTGCGAAAAGGTCTCAACTTTGCTTATATAATCTAACGTGAGGGAAGAGAAATTGTAAGAGGAAATCTGTGTCAGTTGTAAAAGTTGTAGTAGTTTAATTTATTAACAAACAGAATGAGAAGCAACTGGGAGATTTCACTTTATCAATACAGGGAGAGAGAGAGAGGGAAAGGAGCAGCCGGGGATGCAAGTCAAGGAAAAAGGAAGATACATGGAGGAGGGCAGATTTCTCTCTTCAACCAGAAACTTATGGCCATATGTATTTATGTACTCGTATGCATGCAGGACACAATTTTAATATAAATGCTACCCGTGTGTTCCGGCTTCCTAAAACCTTCTCTCGGAAGCTGGCTCTAACGCAAATAAAGAAACGTGTGGCTTAGTATTTTGTGGCTCCTGGTGAAAGATTAAAACTTAATAAAGTTAATGCAGTCAGTCAGAAATTAGCGAGAGACGGGCCTGCCTGAACGTCTGCAATAACGCCCATAGTGAGAGAGGGGGGGAATAAGTATATAAGAGATGAGGAAATGAGGAAGAACGAGGTTGGTAGGAGGAAGCTTGCTTTCTCTTTTCCTAGGATTTGTACTTTGCCAAGGGCAAACATATGCATCCGTTGGAACTTACAATGTTGCATACAAGAGAGAGAGCTTAAATTTCAACTATATTTGCATGTATTTTACATATACATGTAAAAATACAAATACGCTTGGATATAATAAATGTACATACATACACGGAGAGACTGAGAGAGCTGCAGGTAAATATCCGAAACACAGATCAGCGAATCGAAAAAATTACTTTCACTCCTTTGATTCTTAAAGGTACGGTATTTGGGATTTCTTTCTCCCTTTTCCCTACCTATACTTTCTCTGAGACAAAAGGCGGGTTTTTTATGTGATTTTTTATTCGTTCTGGGGAACCACTCAAATAATTTGTAAAAATTATTTAAAAATTGTATCATAAATGTGTACATTGAGTTCAGCTCTGTCTAATGTGGCTAGAAGAGTGGAAGAATTCTATCGAAGTCAGCCCTGGCTTTTGTGGGACAAGAGAAGAGGAGAATAAGCCGAAGATGTAAATAACAGGGACTGGAATAGTTAAGGAGTAAAAAAAAAAAAAGGGAGTAGGGAAAAAAGGAAGAAATCTTAGAGAAATGGAGGAATCAAGAATTTTTTAAGGGAAAAGTACTATTGCAGAAATAAACATTCGTGCTACTTACGTATTCTCATAGGGAAAGTAGATTTTTCTTTTTTTCAGGAAATTTCTCTCTTGAGCTATGCTTCCCATTTATAAGTACGGACAGGGAGAGTATTATGAAGCGTGGAGCCTTTCTCTTCTCCGCGTAAAAGGAATAAGGAATAAGGAGAGATGCGCACACACACCAAAAGCTCTGTTGCTCTTCCGAGTGCTCATTGAGTCGCTATGGGAATTGTTAAATATTTTGTATCAACTCTTATTTTTTTCCAAGCTCGCAACCAACAACGTCTTCTTTCTCCTAACGTCTCGTCTGTCTAACCCAATATTGTCTTGCATTCATACACGCGCCTATTTGCAAATACTGTGGGGAATATTAACCCAACATATCTGCATACAAAGATCCTCTCTTGACTCTCTCTCCTCTCTCTCTCTCTCTAAATGCAGACTTTCTATCCTCTCTCCCAACATATGTATCTATCCTTGACTTTCCACAGCTATTTATCTACCAATGCATATCTCCTACAGGAAAAGGTTACATACTTCCAATCCTGTACAAACAGTTCGTTTATCCCTGACATTAAAATTTTATACCTTTATATATACATTTTCAAACACCGGTAATTCCCTCCACTACTCTTCCAGGATCGTCTTTCCTAGGAGCAAACAAGTTTATCCTTGAGATCATTCCAAAAAATTCATCAAAGAGAAAGCTAGGAAAATCCTATATACTTTTCTTGAAATTCAACGAATGCACTATTTTTGCAAATGGAAAATATATTATTTGGTTCCAGGTAAACATCTTATCGAAGGATGCAGGTAGCCACTTTAACCTGGGGATGATTTGCATAGATAACTTTTATGTAAGACCTTCTATACAATTATCAGCATGCTTTTATTTACAAGGTGACTCTAAACTGTTTCACCTGCAGGGGTGCCAAGGTTTATGAAACGATTTGATGTTTGGAGATTGAGTTTACAATGTGAATAAAAAAAAATGCGGATCAAAGAGCGTGTAAATGTGTTAGGTTGTAGAAAAGGAAGAGCCGGCATATGTGAGTACCTCTTGTCTGGGTGGGGCTTGCTTGGAGACGTTGACAAAATGTTAAACTGGCAATAAGGAAAAAAAATAGTTTTATGTAATATATTATTAGAATTTACATGGGTTCTGGTGGACTCCATTATGATTTATTAAATTGCAAGCTTTCGAACAACTACAGTGCTCATCCTCAGGCAATTCAATTACAACTTATATAATACATATAATAAAGTCAAACTAATAATATAAATCGATAACGACATTCAATGAATATCGATAACTCAGCGTGAGAAAATTTGACTAAAAAAGAAACGAAATTATTTAAATTGGAACCACCACCACCACAATTTTGATGGAAATATTCCCTTCAGGTTCGTTCAGAAAAACACAAGAAATGGTTAATCTGACACTCCGTATCAAAACTGGCTTGCTGTTAGATTCATAGAGCTATCAAGTACCTATATAATATTGGAATGAAATACAATTTGAATCCTCACTACGGTCGAGCATTTGAGAGTTTGTGCCATTAACGAAATACATAGTTCATTAGTCTACCCACTTAGCAAAGAAATAATGCCAAGTGGTAGTCTGTAGCTTCCCTGCTCCTTGTACCTACTTCAAACTCCGCGTAAGGGAGCGGTGAGGGCCGTGTCGCGGGAGTGAGCATGTAAACTAACTCTCATATGCTCACTTCCACATACTGACTCTCATTTGCTCACTCCCATATGATCATTCTAATATGCTCACTACTCTACACTCTCACATCATCGCTCTTACAAGTGACTGTATGGGAGTGAGTGTGTGGGACTGACTGTATGGGAGGGAGTGTGTGGGGCTGACCGTATGGAAGTTAGTATATCCGAGTGAGTGTGTGTCGGACTGACTGTAAGGAAGTGAGTGTAAGTGAGTGACTGCATGGGAGTGAGTGTATGGGAGTGATTGTATCGGAGTAAGTGTATGGGAGTGACTGTATGGGAGTGACTGTATGGGAGTGAATGTATCGGAGTGACTGTGGAACGAAGCTGAGATGCTGAGTATAAGGTTGACGGTGTTGTACTCAGCATCCAAATCGTTTTGTGAAAAAATTTTTGAATTTCCAAAAAATAGAACCCCCTTTATTTTCCGACGGACCCCTTGTAAATCCTCCCAGTTAAATGCGTTTCCGAAATAAAATTGGCTTTCAATGGGGTCCTGCTCATCTTACCACTCCTATTTTTGACTGGGAAAACTACCATCGGTCCGAGGATATTGTAGTATTTGCTTATTCGAGCACTTCTGTTTGCAGATGTCCCATCCTCATAATGTTCAAATGTGGAAAGTTATGGACCACTCTGTATTTCCACGCGAACCATGTCGTTGTTACATCGTTCTCTTACATCTACTCAACGCTTTCCCTTTTCTGCATGGACTATATGTAGTACTTGAAAAACAAGGAAAACCTCTTAGACATCTCATATCCTTGCAAGTTGAAAGATCAAGTAATTAAGAATAACTAGCACCAACCTTTCCACCCACGCTTAACTTAGTTGGGATATGCATGTAAATAAAGCTGAGGCAGAACTAAAAACTTCGAAGGATTCCACCTACTTTTTTTAGTGTGTAGAGAAAATTTGTATACATATTGGGTGAAAGTGCATTGGGAAAAGTACAGACTCTCTATAACTTTGTTTTATTTCGTTAAGGATGAGGAACTCTTTCTGTACGTGCAACCGATTCAGATACGTCCATGCCCTAATGAGCTGCTCAGCTTTTAGCTCTGGGAATCTTCACTAAAATCTCTACGCAGTTGAGTTATGTATCATAGTGTAAATTCTTGCGTAAGACTTGATTGTTACATAACACTAAAATATTTTGGTTTAAGTTGTATGTATTGACATATTTTCCTCATTGAATAATTATTCCATTCTGGCCATGTTTTTGAAGATAAGTTTATTGTGAGTTCCACAATAATTTAATTTTTCATCATAACCATTCATAATTTGAAAAATGTCGTGAATTTCGTTACCTCACATCGTCGTGTTTTCTTTTTGGCAGAAAATCATCACTCTTAAGATAAGGCCGCTTTTTTGCATAGGTCTCTCATCACCTCAAGAGTTTTATGTTGAAAATCATTTAAAAAATTCCCAGGATGAATCTCTCCATATTTTTGACCTATTTCCTACGACTAGCATTTATTTTCCATTTAATTGCTCACCAAATACCCAGGCCGACGCTAACCAATAACAAACTCACAATTAGTGGAGGCAGGGACTGGGGGCTCATGCCATCCTATAAGATCGAATTTAAAAATTTTGCATTGCTAAAAATTACCATTTTAAAAAATCTTCCCTATTCGCAAATTTCCAGTGTAACCATAACAAAATTCCAGTACCATCCCTTTGTAGGAATTCAGTTTTGGGTTAAAATCTCATACCTTATTTCCGCTCCTAATTTGAATTGGGTGCATTCAAATTTGATAAAATTATTCCCGTCCCTCCTATTTTCTTTCCACTTTCTTATTCTCTGGTTTTCATATTCTAGCCATGAGACTTCTGGACCCGTGAGAGAAATTCCATAAAAATAATAATTTTGCATTCTTGTAGTAAATGAAAGGAAAAGTAAAGTACATAATAATTGTTCTAATCAATAATAGAAATAAGCATGTCTTCATACATTTATATTTTGGTGGAAGTTTAAACAATGCGCTTTTCTATTTACTCTCCCACATTTTCACTTGGTTTTAAATCCACTCCCCCAGTTCTCTATCAACTGAATATGCAAGTAGTTTTTGGACTTATATAGACTCCCGAGAGAGGAAGTTTCCTTAAATTGCCATGGTTGCCTTTGGAGATGGCCGAGATTTTCTTGGAGAAGATTTGCATCCATGATTGTCGCCTCTGGATGTTCCCTCATCTCTGTCTGGGTTCCTCATATGATACCATAGTAAATTTCAATCTTTCCTCCAACAAATGAGGTTACTCTCGTGTGAATTCCTCTCCAAATTGCCCCCTTCTCTACTTAATGTTCCCTCCTTTCGTTGGTGACGGGAGGAATGGCCCAATTCTTATAGCTACTTTTAGTATCCATAGGAACCACCGATGAGGCTTAGATTTTCCAACACACCGCTCCCTTCTTGTTTACAGTTCACTCTAATGAATGAAATGTTGTCATTAAAAGAGGAGAGATTTCCATGAGTCTCCCACCATTTCAAACTATTCCAGTGTTGGAATTCAATCTTATGTACGGTACATGGGGAAGAATTTATTTTTAAATCTATAATTTGCAAGTAATAAAGAATTTGACCTTTCTTTGACTCTCAGTTCCCCTTAAATTGACCTTATATTTTAGTGAAACTTAATCCTACAATTTTTCACCAAGGAGATAAAAAAAATAATATGGAAGGTTTCCCTGGCTTGGAGGCTATGAGAATAAGAGAGAAAAAAAAAGGAAAATTTTCTCTATTGAGAGGAATAAAATTATTGTGGAAATGAGAAAAAAACTATGAAAAACAGTTATACAAAAAACATTATAGTTGATTATTTGAACATCAAATTCTAAGTTGATTGCTCCGTTGTATCATAAAAGTGAGAGAAAAATGTGAGGAAAGGAAGGTTTGAAAGAAGAAAGAAATGAGATTGAACTATATTGCAAATATTTACGACGAGTCTTTAGCCCAGGAATCTGCTAAGGATTATTACAATGGGATGAATAATAAAATTTTTATTTATCGTCATGGTTTATAGGAACATACAAGGAGATTATAACAGCACATTATAGCACTCACTTACAGAGAAGCAAAACGGGAGAGAGAGAGAGAAACGAGGAAGAAATCTAATGTGAAAATATTAGCCTTGAGTAAACACATAATATGAAAGGAGAACGGGAATCTATAATGATGTATCTTGCATGAGACTTGCCCTTTCGTGCCTCCCCATCATTTCCGACCTGGCATTGTTCTTCCCTTCCAGAAAAGCATTTCCATGAAGGAGAGAGATGACATGCTTTCTCTTCTTCCATCCATCCACATCTCTCCCACTTACTCCTCTCTCTCTCTCTCGCTCTACCTTCCCTCCTAATGCTCACACACATGCAACCCACTCACATCAACTGTCCCGCCAACTACACCAGAATAAATTGCAACTCCAATTATGGATTCCACACGGGGAAATCCACCCACTGGAAAATACAAAAATCTCCTTCTTCCTTTTTGTTTAGAAAATTTTCTAAAAACTATTTCTATCCATATAAAACTTACCTCTAAATTTCAAAAAAAATCCCCGCCATTACACCAGAGTTATTTCCCTAAATCCATTCTCTCCAGATTCTTAGTCTGTTTCTTAAATCCTGCATGAGTCATAAACAATGGAGTTTCAAAAAAGGCAGAATAATTGCAAATAATTTCAAGGAGAAAGTAATTTTCAAAGGCA
>JAQFXU010003632.1:0-15698 GCA_034693705.1 Spatulosminthurus flaviceps
GTAATAACAAATTTTTGGTTCAGTTTTGAATTGATGCGATGTTTGTGGTCGAAATTCTATACACACGTGTCCTGCTACACAATTCACTAATGAGGGTAATAACACCGGGTTTGCCCATGGTATAGAGCTTGGGTCAAAAGAATGGCTCTGTGACCCATTGAACTTTGGTCAACAGGTTAATGGAATCGCGCTTTGTCTGAAGGTAGCACTCTTTCTTCAATGGAATCGCGCTTTGGCCAGCAGAGTCGCGCATTGGCCAATGAAACAACAACGCCATAGCCAATGAAACGGGTCTTTGGTCAATACAATCCCGCTTTGCCCATGGGTTCGCACTTGCAATCCTCCAGGCTACAAATTGGTTAGTAAAGAGCAATATACATATATGCAGTACATATCTATAAGGGAGGGGAGTCTATTTTTTCGGATATCATATGAGTATCTGTAGTTTAGAAGCCCAAACTCTAGCTAGTGGAAAAATAAGGTCCATTTATCTTATTACAGTGCACTCCCGTGTCAAAATAGTATTGAACTCATCGCTGAGAAGAGCTGGGTTGTCTTAGGATGGATGCCGGGACACTCTGGGATGGAGAGAAATGAAAAGGCTGATAAATTGGCTAAAGTGTGCGCATAGAGAGGTCAATCGGTCCTGGTCATATTTTTAGCATTTGAGCTAAAAAAGTACAATTAATGGATATCTTGCAAAAAAGGAAATTATACGAATTTTAAATAAATGCTAATGACATAGAGCAAGGCTATTTATCCAGCATTTTATACTTACATATAACGCTACGTAACTCAACATATAGGAAATTCTTGGAGATGCAGGATGTCGAGGGAGAAGAGTGAGAAATCTTGTTAACCAAAACAGTGGGAATATTACACTTCCAGAGGAAATGCTATACGCTCCTTGCAAAACGGCTTCCTGCTTAGTATTAGAGAACCTGCTGTTTCCATAGCGTATGAATCTGCTATAGCATTTTCCTTCTTTATACTTACCTACTTATGGCTATGTACCTTATGAAAGCTTTTGTGTAAACTTTTAGCATTCCCTACCAAATAAATCTAGAATTTATTGTTTGTGTAAGAATTATTCAAATATGTATTTACTTGATTTACAACACTATTTTTAGCAAATCCCCTTTTAATAATCATTTACACATACCTCTGGGGTTAACACAACCGGGATTTTAGTGCCACTTTCCCGTGGCATGGTGAGAGTAGCAAATGTAACCACTTCCGCTCCATTTTATTTGCCCAACAGGTTACATCATGGGAAATTAAAAGGATTTATGTGCCAAAATAATTTGGGATTCCTCCTTAGGCTCACAATATGTATCACCTTATTTTAGCATTAAAAAATTTACACACTTACTTTTCACTCACATTTCATTTGAAGTTAAGTATTTTTCCCACCGATTTCCCTGAAAATGGATTTACTAATAAAATTTTCCTCACGAGCAAAGGTTCTGTCATGTTACCTGCTTATTTTAGTGTTTTGATTTTTTTTTGCATTTCTCCTGTCATAATAGCATTATACAATGCAGTTCAGTATAAAATAAAATACTCACCCTGTTTTTGATCAAATCTGTAGCATTTTTGAAAAAAAAATAAATCAGACAAAATTTTTGATTTTCTCATTTTTTTATGCATAAATATGACCAGGAAGAGGTATGAGAAGGTTAAAAAGGACGGTGAAAATTTATGAAAAATTGAAGCTCGTGGGCATCATATGCTGGTGGGTACATCAAAAAATGCTTGCTTGTGGGTCACTTATGAAAAGTACTCTGGATAAATTTGTTACCAAGCATCCTTTTGGTATCATTGTTATTAGATAAAAATGTGCTTCACTTGAGTTTGTCATATGTGATAATAATAATATTGCCTTTATTACCATAAATTGGAGATACTGAAAAATTCTACCTTGACTCTATAAATTGAGTATCAGTTCATTACATTTGAGATTAGATTAATTCACAAAATGATGGGAATGTGCTTTCAAGTAATCACGACCTTACGTAGTGTTTTGGTAGGGACTGTGATAGATATAGAAGCGTGTGCTTGAAAAAATAAGTCGGATTACCTCAAAATATTTGCAAAATTTCAAAACTTTAACATTTATTTATGGAAGGGCAAAGAAAGGCTTCACCCAGTAGCATCCTGAACTTTCTACCCTTAAATATTTGGAAATTGAAATCACCATGGCTGCACCTGATTCCCAGGAAAAACAACTAATTATTAAGGTAAAATTAAAAGGGAAATTTTGGTCAATAATTAAAGAAAAACTGGTCAGAAATTTTTTTTTAAATTTTGTTATAAAAATTTGTTAAAATTTGGTTAAAAGTTTGTCAAAAATTTTATTGGAAAGTTAAAAAGTTGAATCCATAATTTTCTTAATTGAGTAAAATTTCGGCTAAACTGAATGATTAATTTATTTCTAAAATTAGTAATAATATTTTTTTAAATGAAAATAATATTTTTTTCCAATGCAAATCAGTTTCGGGAAAGACTGGCGGATTTAGAATTGACCGAGGAGCAAAATTCTGATATGGATTTACTAAGATGGCTTAGAGGTAAATACTTGAATGGTAAATATTTTGCAAAATGTTCATTTTTTATGATTTTCAAAACCCTTGAATTATTCAACCATGTATTTCCAGCCAGGGAGTATAATTTGGACCGGGCGGAAGAAATGTTAAGCAAGGTATAAGAAAGTAATAAATTCATCAAATAATGTAAGGGCTATTTAATTTCATTGTAGGAGAAAAAAAATTGTTATTCTTCTAGCATTTAAAATATCGTGAGGAAAATGATTTGGACAACGATGAAAATTACAAGCCTCCCGCCCATTTCCATAATAATTTCCCTTATGAAATCATTGGCTTTGATCCCGAAAATTCTCCAGGTAAAATATACGAGTCAAAATTTTTAATTTGACAAATATGTACATATACATGCAAATATGATTAAAGTGGATCAAGGTATTTTTTAGTAATTATTTTCCAATCTGGTCGATGGGACTTTAAATCAGCTGTAAATTCTGGAGAGATGCAAGAATTTTTCCGACTCAAGGACCACATTAATGAGAGCCTCGTGAGGAAAATGCGAGGTAAAGTGACGTCAGAGGGCGTCCCAGTCACACAATCCGTTTCAATTGTTGACCTGGGCCAAGTTTCCTTTCGCCAAACCTCGATTAGTGGTAAGTCAGATTTGGGATAAAATTTTGGGTACCAGTTTTTCTACTAGTTCCACCAAAATATCAATTTTGAATATCCAGACCAGAGTTTTGGACAGTTTTTGAGCGAAATGTTTTAATCATTACGTCATGAATTTTGCTCGGTATTACCCAAATTTTGACCATTGGAACTAGAATTTAGGGCAGTTCTACCAAAATTTTTAACAATGAGGCAAACATTTTAACCATCAGGATATGAATTTTGACCGGTAGTACCCACATTTTGATCCTCGGAACCAGAAATTTCTACAATCCGACCAAAATAAAATTATTATGACCGTTGGGAATAGAATTTTCACAGTTTGACCAAAATCATGTCCATCGGGTTGATCAAAATTATGACCATCGGGTCGACCAAATTTATTACCATCGGAAATGCCAAAAATATGACCATCGGGACCAAAATATTTGACAGTTTGACCAAAATTTTTACAAACAATGTCATAATTTTAGCTACCAATATACGACCAGTGGTATCCGAATTTCGGCCCCTACGACCAAAGGTTTTACCAATAGAGCCAAAAATAACGGCTATTAAATCAAATGTTGACCAAATCAGAAACGTAATTTCTTCCACCACGACCAAAATCTTGATCACTTTGGCCAGAATTTAAGCTTCTGGAGCCAATATTTTGGCCAGCAACACCGGCATTTTTACAAATGACACCAGACGTCTAGCTATTGTGACCACCAATGTCAAGCCCACGACACCAAAATTTTCCCTTTTTATCATACTAAATAATTGTGTGTTTACAAGTTCATTCCTCTTTAAATTCAGTGCTGCAGATGCTTAAAGAGGACGTAGGCCGATTTGAGACCAACTATCCAGAAAGACTTAAAGCTACCTACATTATAAATGGTACTAAAAATAAGAGCCATATTTGACCATAAAAATTTTCCTGGAAAAAATTCTGAACCCTAATAATTTAAACATTTTCCCCTTTTTAGTGCCGTGGTTCTTTTCAATTGCCATGAATTTCGTCCGTCCCTTCCTCACCAAAAGGACATTGGATAAATTCAATATTTTCAATACGGACCAATCAAAATGGATGCCAATTTTAAAGGAACTTGTCCCTCTTGATAATCTACCTACAATTTATGGGGGTCTGGATGACAAATCCCGATTAAACCACTTTAACACAGAAAAATAACACACATATCTCCATTCACATTACTTTTAATAGGAACTATTCAATTGGTGGAGCACTCAACTCCAAACCATTTTCAGCCTCATGTGTAGGAACTTCATCGTATTTTTTCTGGAGTAGTAGAATTGGCACAATTAGAAACATAGCTGTTAAAATGAGCGCCGCCACGCAACCTGCTGTAATTACGGCAGCTGTGTAATCTTCTTCATTGGGGTCTTGTGAGACCTGAAAATTTTGACCAAAATTAAAATCACTAAAACAATCATTTGAAAACACATTTTTATTTCAATCATTTTCAATCCTCCAAATCTTTACAAAAGGAATTTTAAGCTCAAAGGCGCGCGCTTTGATTTTACAAAAGCGGGAAGTTTGAAAATCGTGCTTAAAATTTAATTGCAATAATTTTTAAAATGTCCAATTTTCAAAATGAGGCAGACTGAAAATTACGGTACTTCTGCACGGGGCATCATGACACTGAGGTCGCCCAACACGTACGAGAGAGCGCTCCACATCGCTAAAATTCAAAAAAGGCGCTTTCAATTTTTGAGTAAATTTTGTGTTGATAAAATTTTTATATTTTGAAAAAATCTTACCCAAGCAAATGTCCAAATCGTGGGGATTTAAGAATGACATTGTGTCCGCAGCGGAATGATGAGCCCAAAAGTATTTATCAGCATTGGTAGCAATTAAGGCGCCGGGTACACCTGTCCCTTGCATTAAAGGTACAATGTCCGTTTTAACCCTTGGAAAATTCGGGTATAGTTTTGTGGCGTTGATTCGTCCGAATAATTTTAACACTTCGTTCATAATACATTGGGCTGGGGCGGTTCCATTGAAAATGAGGCCATGTGCTTCGTGGATCCCACTATCGGCTTCGAGGAAGACGCTGTAATTGGACTGGAGTTCTGGCAAATGTTTTTCAAGATATTGGGCTGCCCCAAAAGGAACTTCGCCAACTTCCTCGGCTGTCCAGAGTATGGTACGAATAGTGCGCTTGGGTTGAAGATTGAGGGATTTGAGGAGTTGGACGGCTTTTATTGAGAGAATTACACCGTATCCGTCGTCCAGGGCACCTTGACCTACGTCGTAGCTGTCGGCATGACCGGAGATAAGGACTATTTCATTGGGGGAGGTTGCTCCGGGATAGTCACCGATGGTATTTCGGGTGATGATATTTGAGTCGATATTACTCCGTAATTTTATGTGGACAATTGGTTTTTGACCTAGAAATTGGGCAGTGGACAAATTGGTGGGTTAAATTAGCTCTATGACGTTGGCAATTAGTCATATTTTCAGGGGAAATGGTCAAATATTTACAAATTGATTGTCCATAATGTTTTGTTTAAAACTTAAAACCTTTGCCGAAAATTTCCAAAACTTCTTGTGAATCTTGTCAATATTTTTGTTAAACTTTATGAAAAGGGCAAGTATTGGAGAAATTTGTTAAAAGTTTAAGTTTAATGGTTGAAATAATTACGATTATTGTTGTAACAATTTTTTGGAGATATTTGTTCAAATTTAGGCAAAATTTGTTCAGTCAAAGTAGTTTGTTAATTTTTTAAAGCTGACTTTTGAGCGATGTGTTAAAATTTTTTGAAAATCAAGGATAGTTATTACAAAACATTTAATAGAGTTGTCAACATTTTGAGTAAAATTTTCCAGAAAACCCCCAATATTTTGACCAAGATATTTGATCAAAATTTAGAGACAAAAAAAACACGATTGAATTCTGTACCCTTTTTCTGAAGCCGGTGGAGCAGTTCTGCATCCTCAATAGCAATTTCTCCCGCTGGAATTTTTTGAACGTCCCCCTGGTAAAACATTAAACCGGTGTGGGGTGTTGCAAGGCTGTAGGTTGCATAAGATCGAACTAGAACGGCTGACGCGTTTAATTTTGCCCCTTCAATTGCTCCCCTCTGGCGATATTTGATAGCATTTTCTGGGTTATCAAATGGGGCGTTGAAGACGAGAATCTTGTCAGTTGCCTTTTTCGGGAAAATATTACAGAAATTAGCAAAATATATTTGCATGAATTTTACTATAATTTTTTTTAAACTTTTGAATTATTTGCAACTATTCAACATTTGAAATAACATTACATCAGTCACATGGGAGTGTAAATCCTGGAAATCAGACACAACAATCACTTCCCCAGTAATACCATGTTCAGGGGTAGAAATTGACATTGCTAGTCCCAAAACGGAAATGGGCTTTTTCCATGGCTTGAGCATTGTAGCCTCTTCAAAGCCCCTAAAGAATTTGCAAAAAACATGTCCAATGAGAATCTCAATTTTTATATTCAACAAAAATGTCGAGTACCTGTGAATCATTTGGTAATAAAAAAAATTCCGAGTACTTATTTACCTGACCCATTTGGGTGAAGTAACATTCTCAGTATGCACATTCTCAAATCCGGTTGCCCTCATTTTTTCCCCGAGGTAATCAATGGCATTTTCTGCAATCAATAATATATTTTTACGCGAATTTAAACAATTTTTGTGAACATATCCAACAAAATTTTGATTCAAATAGGACAAATCAAATTGGGAAAAACTGGAGGGAAAATTTCAACAAAATTTAGATGATTATTTTTTCTGAAAACTTTGAAAAGTTTTGTCATTCAAACTTTGGAAAATTTTTCCATTCAAAATTTGGAAAATTTTTTCATTCAAATTTTGGAAAATTTTATCGCACAACACTAAAAAATATTTGTTACGATTTTAGGCCGGATTTTAAAGAAATTTAGTAATTTCGTGGATAAAAATTTCAGACGGAAATATTTTTTGGAAAATTACTACAAAAAAAATCAAGTACTTCATTTGAGCAAGTATTTGAAAATTATTGCCATTTTTTATACCTAAAGCCGTGGATCCCGCAATTCGATTCCCAAAAGTATCCACAAAATCCGCTGAAAGAAATTTAAAAAAAAACAACATAGAATTAAATTTCATGTCAGATCCAACCAACCCTAAATTTTTCACTCACCCAAATCCTCATAAGTTTTCCCCTTGTATTGCCCATCAAGAACCTCATCGATTATTCTATTCACTACCGGCCCGTATCCTTGGATTTCTGACAAAATTTCGGGTGACACGCCAGTGCAGTCAAACACATTTTTACCCTCATTTCCAGTGTCAACTAGACCCCATGTAAATTTGATAAGGAGTAAAAATACAAATGTGTAAAAATTTCCCATGTTAGTCAATAAAATTTAAGAACTGCTTGAAAAATGTTTCCAGCTCAAATTCCCACTTGAATCTTCTTCCTTCAAGCGGAGTGAGAAAATGTCTAAAGTTTCTAAAGTTAAATTGAAAGTTGGAAAATATTTTTAGAAAGATGACTCAACATTGTGAGTGTACATTTCACTTACTTGGACAAGTTTCTTTGACACATGACTTTTTATGGAAATTTTATCACACCCACGTAGAAAGAACCAGCGAAATTTCATGATACGCTTCTTTTTCACTTTCCTCTTCGTTCCTGTGAATGTCATGGAATTTTTTCCCACTCGGTTTGGTCGCCCCTTAAAAGGGCTGAGGTCAAAAATCTCCTTGTATTTATGTATGGATAAAAATCTTGCTGAGTAATTTCCAATATTTTACACACGTGTATTTATTTTTTTACTCGACTGTGTCACAAATAAGGCGAGAGCTTTGACATTTACATTCATGTATTCTCTTTGATGGGTTGAAATGTACATGGCAAGAAAGGTCCAACTGGCTTTGGGGAAACGGCTGTGCAAAAATTTTTGATTCTGCTCAAGTGTAGAGAAAATAGAAAATGAATTTTTATCATGGGTTATTCTAAGCTACACTACGTTGGCTAAAGTGCAAAAGGAGCTATATGCAGAAGCCGCTTATGCATGGTAGTGCATGCTAAATCCCGTGTAAGCGATTTCTGTGTAGCCCCTTTTGCACTTTAGCCGACGACTAGTAGGCAAATTTTTTAAGTTATAAAATACGAATGGTTTTGTTAACCTTTAAATTTGTGTGATGCGGACGAAAATGTCGTCCAATTTGAATATGTATACATTTTTTCCAAAGAGATTAAAATTTGTTCAGCATGCTCAAATTTTTTTTAAATCTATGAAATTTGTAACGAATTGACCATAAAGTTTCTCCGCATTGCATTTTGGTCCCTATTCAGTGAAAATATTGGGTTAAATTTACTCACGTTAAAATGAGAGGGCACAAAATTATGAAAATGGTCTAAATATTTTCGCAGTATAAGGTCTATAGGATAATACCCGATAGATACACTATTAAAATGGCAAAATCGGTCAAAATTGCTGTAAAACGCTAAAAAGGGGTAATTTGATCCAATTTTTGGTCCCATGTAACTTTGACGAACTGGACCATAAAATTTTCGTACATGTCTCCTTGACGTTCTGGAAGGGAAAAATTTCTACCCAAACCCAAAGGGTCAAAACTTTATTCAAAGTGACCGAAAATTTTCAAAGTGGCTGCAATTTTCAATGGGGTCCAATTTTCCATCGTAAATGGTATCAAATTTTGTCAAAACTTGTGGAAAATTCATTCTGAAGGGGTTAGAATTTCTGTTCGAAATGCTTGAAATTTTCACGCAAGTTGGTCCAATTTTTTTCCTATTTGGCCAAATCTTTGTATTTTAAGAGATTGAAATCTTTATGTGTAAAGCGGTCAAAAATGTGAAAGCATTCAGTAAAAACGTTTCTTAAAATTGAGCAAATATTGGCTAGCAGATTTTGTATGGGAATTTTGAAAATTAAAGTACATTTTTAGCACGCGCTGGAATTTCTTCAGGACGTGGCAGGGATTTGGCCAAAATATCAACCCCAAAATGTCTTCGATATTTCCATTAACAAATACAAACCTTAACCCAATGTACATACGTTGACATAAAAATTAAGCTTACTCAGGTCAAAAAAATGGGCATAGAAATTTTCCATCACAATAACACAATGGGCACTAAGAAAATAGTCATTTGACCCAATTGTAAACAATGTAAGAAAGTAAACCTCATTTTAATTGGAACAAATGTCATTTAGAGCAAAGCTCGTGAATTTTTTTCCATTCCTTCAAATATTTTGTGACACCATTTAATTTTTACAGCTTATTTAATATTCAATGGTAAATTAAAAAATTTTAAGAATTTCCAAAACACTTTTTACTACCAAGTTAATGAAAAATTTCACCAAAAGAAATCTGGCCCTGTCTCAAAGTTATGAAGCCGTCAAGGATAATTCTTGTTGCCGTTTTTCGTAAGAAAATACTTTTCTAGTTTAAAATTTTTTTCCTTTCATTCCGAGCTATCCTAATTTCTAGTTCAATTTTCTTTTAGTTGTTTTGGAAATTTCTCACGCCAGTTACATGCGCCGGATTTTAGGGGAAATTAAATTTTGCAGGGAGAAAGTTCGCAAGTGTTTAGGTATGAAAAATCCCAAATGTTTCTAAAATGTCAAAATTTAAAAGAAAAATTTTAATGAAAATTTTGAATCCCAGAGGACCCACATCACCACACGGAACAACATTGCTGGAAATTTGTTCATCATCAATATTTTTGCAAAAGTCCTCAAAACAGAATTATTGTTGAACATAAAAGGAAGAAGAAAGTCAAAACAATCGTTTAGAGAATTCAAATCCTACTATATTTTTCAATAACAAGAAATATTGTTTGAAACCTTGCCAAATATCAATTTAGCTTGTAATGCCTTGCAAGAATTTTGAGTACAAGAAAATTTAGTGCTAGTAAAAATGTGAAAAATTTCCCAATGCCCTTGATTTGTAATACATAATAAAAAAATTTAAATAAAACAATTTGATTTCATGCACCACAGAATTTTGGAACGAAAGAAATTATTGTACATTAAATTTGAATAACGAACCAAAACTTTTCTCCACTTCTTTTTTTAGTTGGAAAATATGAAAGAAAAAAATCAAGGATGAAATTTTTTTCTTCACTTTGCAAATCCCAATTGGGACATGATCAAAGATATTCGTCATCTATGTATTTCCAACGTTTCCACGTTTTCATGATTTCCATTGAGCAATCAAAGTTGCTACAAAATTATTACGCTTTTTTCGGGAGGAAAGAAACAGGGAAAAATTCCGCCCGTTTCTTCCGAGCAATTTCAAACTATTTGGAGATTTGAGAAAGTTAAAGAAGCTTCAAAATTTAATCTTCTAAAAAATTGTTTGCCCCTATCCTTTTTCCCTTTTCCATATTTACTTGTGATTTTTATTTTAATATTGTCAAGTGTAATAATTATTTTCTACGAATGTTTTCCTTAATCCCCTTCAAAACAAATGAAATCTCTCGAACGTAAAAAAATGTCAAAATCATATTTTATGTGGGGACGAAAAACGGATTTCCCCGAAATTCGGTAAATTTCTACTCGTTTACACACGTAAGTTACCAGGGAATTGACAGTAGTACGCAAGATTTCTCTGAGCTCATCCACAATTTTTTTCAATGTTAATTCTTTTGATTATATTCCCGTTCCCCCTTATTACCACGTGTAGGCCTTTTTCTGCTGCTGGAAGGCAAGGAAGTGTGCAATCTCCATGTGCAATTATTATCGAAGAGAGAACTATAAATGAGGCCCTTTCATGGAACGAAAATTAATTAATTATTATAATTAAAGTAAGGGAAAAGTTCCACGTGCCAGCCTAAACGAATATTTACCTTGAAGAGCTCTAACCAATGATGTGCTGCCTAACGGATATTTGCTATACTTGTAGCATCAAAGGAGTATAAATATCTGGGATAATTGCTCCATGGCACATTTTCATCTTTACACTTAAATTAGTTTCCTCAATTAACATTTTCATATCAAGTTCAGAATGACGCAAAAGTATTACCCCTGAATTGCAAATGGACTGGTTTAATTTGAACGAAATTAATTACATTATTATTTACTCAATGATTCTTCTGCGTATTTCCTATAAAATATTTGCAATAATATTTATATGGTTGAAATGTCGTAAATAAATACTCGTATGAAATTTGTGCCAGTTTTATAGGATTTTTCAGCAAAGTTCACATTTGGGAAAAAAATTTCTTTTAAAATGTCGGTGTATTTAATATTTAAATTTTCATGAAATGGAAAAAATGTAGTCGAAATTTTTTTTGAATTTATTTTATTTTCAACCCTGACAAAAAATCCATAGATTACAAAATCATAAAGAATTGTACGTTTATATAGTAAGTTATGTGCACATACATATTTGTAAACTTAAAGTTTCAACAGATTATGAGTGAGCAGAATTTTATGGATTTTTCTTGCAATTTGTACACAAACTTTTATTTTAGTTTTCAGGAGGTACATATAAAAATATAGGTATTTTTTTTTAAATCAAGTCTACGTTAGACCTTTTGCAGAGGTACAAAAGCATGTAAATAATAAAGGATATTTGAGCTTAGGAGGACTTATACAATTTGAATGCTAAAATTGTTTACAGTTTTGTCATCACTTCAGATGAAAAGATATTTGCTGACAAGTTGGCCCAGTTAAATTTCCGTTGCTCCTATATTTAGTCTGTAGACAATTTAATATGAGATGTTCAGATCTAGAAATACAACTTGTAAAGGACGGGATGCTGCACCGTGTATTATTAGTTATGAGCTCGTGTATAGAGAAACAGATTCGCAAGTCAGCTCACAAGTGAACGTGTATGGGTGTAACAGTAGTAATAAGCACAATAATAAAACTTGTATGGCAAGAAATGATGCACTTGCGTTTAGTAAAGCTCATATATAGAAACCGATTTGAATATCCGCGTACAGGCACACATATTTTGGTGTCACCCTCTACCACTTTAATACAAATTGTACAGGATGGTGCGTACCTTGTAGCGTAGCGGCTACTTCGATTCATAGAGGATTCATTGGAGGGTCGTCTGAGTACCCGGGTTCAAATCCCTGGGTTGGTTTGCAATTTAAAACATGGTGAATTTCAAACTTAATTGAAATCATTATAATAATTAAAAAGTTAGAATAATTTATTACAATATCATAGTGTGCAGAAACTAAGGCTCAAAATCGGTGTTTATAGGAGTGTTAAAGCTATGAAGCAGATGTGAGCGTGACATATATGTTTGCTTGTAAGAGGAATTGGCACAAGTATTTTTAAGATTTAACTAGCCCCTCCTTGACTTCGACATAAAGTTTATCCGCACCTGCATATTCACAGGTAATGTCGACACACTTCAAAAATTAAAATAAATTGAACGGGGCTTCTCTCAGGTCAGGGTCGTCCGCTCAGAAAATAATTTCCACATGAATCCGCTCTGCACCAAAATTCTATCCAACTCCAAATATAAAACTAAAAAAGACTTTCAGCCCCACAATTGTTTTCCAAAATTGCCATTTTTTATGCATTTTACACAAAATCCTCCGGCCCTGTTCCGAAAGTCTGGGAAAATTCGGTAGTTTCCCGAATTTTAAGCATTTGCTCATTATTTTATTAATTTGGAATCAAATTTCATAAAAATTCACCTAAACATTTCTCACTGATAACACCACTTCTTTAATTACCCGTACTCGAGTGAAACCCTGGCACATGCAAATGAATTTACAAAGGAATGTTTACATGAATAATTTATCAAAGCAAAGACTAACGCATAACCAACTCAAAGGAGAAGCAACTATTTTTCTCTTTCAAGTCTTTCCTTTCTCTACAAACACACTCACACACAAACACAAATATTTATTATGAAATACATATGTATGCTTGCATTTCTAAAGCTCATTCACTAAAAATATTTTCCTAACTATTAATGAGCACACGAGTGGCTTAGTTTTCTTGATACCTGAAAGGGAGGCAAATCTTATTTGAGCATAAAAGAAAACCACACGTAAAAAATTCACTAGAAAATTATAAAGCCACTTGAAAATTTCTCTTTTTTGTTGCCTTTCAAAATAAACTGCTTTTTTCCTTACAATTATTAAACTTTTAGCCTCCCCAGTAAAAATCTCCCCTCCGCATGATTATACCCGGCGACTCATTCCCAAAAATACTTTAAAACCAATTTTACCCAAAATACGAAAAAAAAATTTCTTTCGATTTTCTATTTATTAACATAATTTTGAATGTCCACCTTCCTGGGCAAATTATACCCGTCCTTATTTTTCCCACTTCCATTTTCTCCCCAGTCCTCCCAAATTTCACAAAGACAAATACAATCGCGGAAAACATTGAAAAATGCACGACGGAATCGAGCATTGAAAAAAGCGTACAAAATGGGATTAATACAGGAATTGGAGGCTCCGAGCCATTGAGCAATGGGCATCGCCACGGAAATATATTCCTTCTCCAATGTCTCCAGTGGAAACATTTTGAGCCGGATAAAAATCACGTAGAGAGGGAGCCAACAAATGATAAAAACAAAAACTACCACCATCAGCATTTTTAGAAGGCCAACTTTGGATTTTTCCTGTGAAATTGCCATCTGGGAAAGTTCAGACCCTTTGGGATCCGCGTGTCTCCACACCCGGAGCCATATAAAGAAATAACAGAGAGAAATAATTCCGAGGGGGAGAATATAAAACATGGTTAAATTGACCACGATAAAATACGCATTCCCGTCCATGCCATCCGGCCAGGTCTCGACGCAGAAGAGGATGTCAGGCCGAGTTGAGTCCGCATGGGCGAGGTCAAAGTATAAAAGCCATGGGAGGGCCAAGCTCGCGGCCCAGAGCCAAATTAGGCCAATTACGATCACCGCCTTTTTCTTGGTGATTTGAGACCGGAGCGGGAACCAAATAACGAGGAATCTGCAAATTATTTTAGCATTTAAATTATTAGTACGTCTTCCCTGGTAAAGCGGTAAAAATTTATTTTTCAGGTTCCCCGCCAATTTTTCTTGGCACCGGGTAATCCTAAATTTTAACTCAACGTGAAATAAACGTTGTATATTTTTATTACACACAATAATTTAGTCGTCACTGATTGCAGGGCATATTTTCCGTGTATTTGAATAATTGGCGGGAATTTTAAATTTTTTTGTTACCTATCCAATGAAATGGCGACGAGGGAGTAGACGGACGCACAGACAGACACACCCTGCACGTATGGCACAGTTTTGCATAGGAACCATCCCAATATCCAAGCTAAAGTAAAAACAACATCGGTGCTTAGCACGAGGGGTCAAGTCAATAAATAGGTTGAAGCTGATTGTATGTGAATGTAATGATAATCTTTTAGCATAATTATAAGCAAACAAATTTTAAGCCTTTTTGTTATGGCAAGTCATCATTTTAGGCAAAAACTTACACAAAACAAAAATTCATCATTAAAACACGGGCCTGCCAAGCTTCGCCCCTCAGCAAGTCATTTGAGTTTTTCCTTGCCGACATTTATTACAAGGCGAGATTTCAGGCTGGTAATTTACAAAGTAATATTCTCTCTTTGAGAATCTCTCGCAGTTCTCATGTCGTTTACAAAGCAGTACTCGTTAATGATTTTGTGTCCTTTTGCCCAACCTACACGCACGAGATATTACTCTTCCGTACGCTTGATTTACGGATCAGTTCATAAATGAGGTTTGCATATTGGCAGTGACATAAGAAATAATTAATAAAATACTAAACATTTTATCACATAGTAAATACATTTTTAATGAAACTCAAAAGTGACAAACTATTTTCCTTCTAGCTCTAATGTTTTAAAGGTACTAAAAACTTTGTCACTTGAACCAAAAAATTTGAGTGAGAAAACACATTTTCGCATGAATTCACTTCATTTTTTTTACGAATTACACTGGCAATTATTATTTGTAAAGATATATTATTATTATTCTTATTATTATTAAGAATAACATTTTCAGTAAAACTTTATTTTTTCCATTCTGTTTTTTTCTATAATAATATTCTCACCATTTCCAAAATTATTCAAACAATCATCACCTCTGAGCAAGTGAAATTCATCATTTCAGGGTCCAGTGCTTTGAGAACGCTAAATATATAAATTGAGTATGGCTTTTCAGAGAGACTCAAATCCTTTCAGGTTGTGTACACAAAGAGCTCCTTGAACGGAGAGAGCACTTCACAGTATCTACGAACCCTTTTAGTACCTGCTCAAATTTCAGGTTAAATTGGCTACACTTGTAAAAATATTTTACAAAAGGAGATCAAATGGGAGATCGATTTGAGAGTGTGAACTTTTAGTTTGTGTGCAAATTTGTATAGTAAATTTTTTTTGTAGGTTGACATTATTGTGGACTGCACAGTTAGGCCCAAATTGAACCAATGGTATAATTTGGTTCAATATAATTTTTGAGATCACCATAGTCAACTTCATCTTGGCGAAAAAATTTTTTTCCCCCACCGCTACCATTATG
>JAQFXU010003633.1:0-15695 GCA_034693705.1 Spatulosminthurus flaviceps
CGGGTCTCAAAATTGTACCTTTACCCGTACCCGTACCCGAATACCCGGGTACACGAGTACCCGTGCGATGCACTATCTCCAAGTACACATATGTATTTGCACGGAACATTTGCTACGCCGTTAAAAGAGCCATGCATATACCAATGAACATTCAATAATAATTTAATTAAGCCCAAAACAAATCAAATATCAAATCAACGCAGAAGAAGCTATACCGAAAATGAGCATTCTCTCTTTTTGTTATAACTATTTAAAACGAATTTTTTACCAATATAATTGAAATTTTTGATTCTTTCGAAATTGCAAAGTAATTATTATTTTAGAAATTCTTGTGTAAATTTTTGAGTTGATTTTAATTTCTAATATAAGTCTTACTTGAAGTTGACATTGAGCCCACTCCACATTCGGACTCGGGACTACCACACAATTAATTAACTTCCCGTGTTTAATTAAGCTTCCAGCTTTGGGCTTGATTAGTTTTAGGTACGGACATATCCATTTTCTCAAAGCTCCTTATGTACGTCCACTCATGAAGTAAACAAAATTGGGATAATATTTTGCTCCGAAAGCCCATCGTCCAGCTATAAAATACCACACTAGTCCATGAAGCGGTAATTAAAATAGAGCAAAACTACCTTTATTGTTATTCATTTTAGGTTTAAGGTAAACAAGCGCCAAGCTATACATATGTATGTACATACATGTGGCTAGTGCTGGGATTGGGCGATTATTATACATGTACATACATACTTGCGTTCCAGCCACAGATCTTTTTAATTCAGCTCCAAAGGATTGGTGGGCGAAGCAGAATAGACAGTTTCCCCCCTTCTTGTTCACTTCGTTTTTGACAAAAATTAAAGTGCGCCACTAAATATGGTAAACTTATTTTTGTGATGCACCTTTGCCCTTTGCATCATTTTGCAACTCCCCACCTTTACCATAGGGGCTACACAAGGGCCTAAAGTGAATTTATAGGCAGGCGCTTAACAACAGGGGGGGGGGGTACAGGGGGTACATGTACCCCCCACTCAGACACCAGAGGGGTACAACCATGTATTATGTACCCCCCGGAAATTTGTCAAAATAGACGAAAATTGTGTTTTTAAGCCACTTTTCATCAAATTTTGAAAAAAATTGTAACATTTTCTCGAACGAAAAGTCAAATTTGTGACTTTCTTTTAAATTTCATAAAAAACCACAATTTTTCTTAAAAATTGCTTGTAAAATAGTGATGTTTCTTTGCATGTATACACGGGGTGTTAAAAATTCAATGGACGCGGGGTACAAGCTATGACTTTGTACCCCCCACTCACTACTCCGTTGTTAAGCGCCTGTTTATAGGCACAATGTAATTAAATGGAACACTCTCTTTCTTGGATGTGCTATGTGCTTGCATTAAAAATTCGTAATGAAAACAATCGAAAAAGCGACAGAAAATGATGAAAATAATAATTATTTTCATCATTAATCTAAAATTATTTTAGATTGGCCAAGAATTGCCTAAAATATTATAATCATACGTAATAATCGCCAATTATTATGCCCACAATTCTGTGTGGTTGGGATATTTTTTGAACTCCTTCGGATCCTTTTTGATTCCCTCGGATTTTCATGAGGTGCATATCATTAAAAAGTTCTTAACATTACCTTTTCAACGGTACCTACCGTATTTCTGAGACTTAGTTTTTTAATAATTAAATAGTTAAGATTTGGTAACAATATCATCCATAGACAGCGTATTTTTTAAAAATATTGATTTGAAAAATTTGGATAAAATATATAATGATATCCTGGATGCAATTTTTATCAAAATTTTACCATTTGATTATATACTAAAAAACTAACAATAAGTCTCTTACATAAATGAGGTATGTACCGTGGAAAAGCTAGTTGCGAGAGCTTTTGGAATTGGAGAGTTTTTCCTAAAGTTTTATTATAATAAAACTTTAGTTTTTTAAACATTTAAGTGTGCTAAATAATGCTCTAATCATCCGACTTTCGGTTTTCCGGGTGTTTTCGGTTTAAGAAATACAAAACTGAAAAAGGGATCTCTTTATAGTCACCCAAAAACCCCGTATACCGGTTTTTATCCGATTCGGACCGTTAATGCAGAAACTATGGACATGAAACCGAAATTAAAAAGATTTCCAGCTGTCAATATCAATTTCAAGTTGGGGTTTTCGGGTGATTATAAAGAGATCCCTTTTTTCAGTTTTGCATTTTTTCCGCCAAACGGAAAATACCCAGAAAACCGAAAGTTGGAGTGGACTCCCCTATTGAATTTGCCTCAAAAGATTAAGTTTAAAATTTCAGCTCCCCAGCCGGGAAGGCGTGCGTAGGAACTTTTTCCTTATTTTTCCCGAACCTTACAAAGTACCCCCAACAAGAAACAAAATATTTTGTTTTATTCCCCTAGCATCGGGTAAAGTCGTTATTGATCCTAGAACAACAAGCTCACCAATCATTCAGGACAAAGCCTTCAAATTTTTTCCTTTCAAAGGTTTGGGATGAAAAGATGACTCGACATGAAAATTATACTTAAGAGATGTAAAAAATGTTCCCTCCAGAATTATGTTCTCACACTTCATTCCCACTCAAGGTCAGCTCTGTGGGTGAATGCACGCTAAATATTAGCTTCAACTGGATTTTGGAGCTATTGGATGTTCTTGAACAAATGATTTATATTTCCATGGGTTCCTTTATTTTTACAACGGAGCAAAAATTTAAGAAATTCTCTCCCGCTTGTCTTCATATTTCATATTATGAAAGTAATAAGGAATAAGGAACCCATATGGAACCCCGCAGCTGCTAATGTGGTGCAGTTATGGCAGTTGTATTTTCCAAAATGATACGTCATAAATCATAGCATTAAGTCGACTAAATTTTTCGCAAAACCATTTTGCGGAACTCCTAAAGGATTTTCCCTATATTTTTGTCATAAATATTTTCGGTATTTTATTTTAATGAACAACAACTTTTATAATACTTCAGAAATTAAGGGTTCAACAATTGCCAAACAATTAAATATCCATCGGAGTCTATACTGTGTAAAATGTACGGATTTTTATAACTTTTTACAAACTATTCGGACTTATGTAAGCCCATCAAGAAATTTTACGTGGGTTGTCTCCTTCGGGTACTTTCCACAAACTATTCGGACTTGTGTAAACCCATCAAGAAATTTTACATGGGCTTTCTCCTTCGGGTACTTTCCACAAACTATTCGGACTTATGTAAACCCATCAAGAAACCTTAGGTACAATGCACAAGCGGTTCAATACATAAATATGTGCACACTGGTGATTAGTGCTGGAGGTGTGGGGCGCTTTCTAGCTCTACTGGATTTCAACCCACAATAATGTTATGAGCCAATGTTTGCGGATTTTTTGAGGCGCAAAGTTGACATTCAAACATTTAACGCACATCCCGCCAATCCCTGTTTAATTTTCAGGAACTGAATAAATTGGCACTATATAACTTCATTGAACATCATTCGAACCAACCCTACTTGGTTGTTAAAACGCCAGAAATTGTCACTTGAAATAAATCGAGTAATTCACTTGTCACGGCAGCGTCTACACACCACCCACGAATCCATCAAAGTTATCCTCCTTTACATTGAAAAACGCCGTGATGAGATATTTCAACCTTAATTCCACCCCAACTTTCCTTCCCAGCCTTGTTCGAAGCTAGGTCTTGGAAAATGAATTGGGCTTTTTAGGCTTATATGCACATGAATTCCACCATCATTTCTTCAGCACAAGGCAAACATAATATCATATACCTAGCTCCTACATACACGGAAATTTTTTTAAGGTACCTCTCCTAAACCTATTATACAAGATTTTTACACAAGCCATAAACATATTACTCATTTTGTGCGGGGCTTGTCAAGCAGAAGCAGCGTTTAAACTCAACTAAGAAAAAGAAACTACTGAAACTTTGAGAAACTTATAAATCCAAATGGAAAACCGAGAAAGTGTCACGGGGTCCGAGGACGCCGATAACTTGTCTAATTTCCAAAAAATCTCCGTAAGTATGGATAAAATATACTCACCTGTTGTGAGGAAATATATTTACAGGGGTTTTGTTTGGAATTCCTACATTTGTTTTCTACCATTCGATTGGGATTCCAAAAACAATACTTTCCATTCCACTAAATTTCTTAGAAAAAGATTTGCACGGTGGATAAATTTCCTTGCCTTCTTCCTTTGGGCAATGCTTCTCACATTCCAGTTGATCTACCTTGAAAATGATTCAGATTTTGCTACCATGCAAGCCTTCTTAATTCTTATTCTCACTACAGTTGTACTAATGCTATGTCAACATTTTGCATTCACACAAAATTACCAAGAATATCCGGCACTCGTGAGGATGTTCCAAGACGTCTTGTACCAGTTTCAAGGTAAACTTGTATCTTACATTTTGGCCTTGAACCATTTTTTGTACAATTAATTATGCATGAGTTGCAAAATATAAGCATTTATTATTTATGCATGACAACAAAATTTATACATGTACGAGTGGTTTAATATGCATGTGTTTAGAAACCAATGGAAGGAATGGATTTCCGCGGCGTAAATTCCTATGGATATTCGACGACATTGCCAGTGTCTTCTTTCCTGTATATCATTTCCTAGCATGGATTTTTATGTTTCTTTTAATGGCAGCGGCTTTCATCCTACCTCAAAATCCCATTTTCTTTACTTCTTTGGCACTCGAGCCAGGAAACCTTCCGTGGTGGATTCATGTTTTTCAAGCCACTTGGCTAGCTTATATAGGTTTCACGGGTTTTGGCTTGGCCATGTTAATTATGTTTCCTATCATGCCATTTTTATTGACTTTCCTGGAAGCTCTAAATGAGATGAGGTACGAGCCAATTGACGCCAGAATGCCAAACATTACTTCATTGTCAAAATCCTTTAAAGTATTTAGGAAAATCGTATATTTATTATAGCAATCGTTTTTCAGGCTGGGCAACGTGCACTACTGGACAAGGCCTACTTTGCGAACACCATTTGCTTTCACCCCGCAATATCGACAATTCCAAGTTGTTTTGAAAAACATGCGAGAGTTTTACAGTCCCGTGATTATACCCTCTGCCCAAATATGCTTTATTGCTATGTCAATTTACTCCTTTTATGGTGCTATTAAGATGGAGGGTATTTTGCGATTGATACTCATCTCCTCAAGCTTCATCTCACCTTTGATGCTAGGAATCTTTTTCACAATTCTCGGTCGTTTCGACGAATGCTCAGTTAGCGTACTGCAGTCGTGGAGGGCTAGTACCCCAGACAAGCTCTTCCAGAAAACGATACGGTCCATGAATGTACTGAGGTTTTACGTTGGAGACAAATATTTTGTGGATAGAGGACTCGTCCTAACCATGTTCTCCATTATTGTGGAAAATACTGTTGATTTGCTTATGATCGATTAAATTATTCCATGCATAAATGTTAAATTAAGTGCCTTACAATGCCCAAACTTCGTTCAATGTCCCGATTTTGTTCTTGTTCTGGGAAAATTCAATGATCTCGCCAAACATTATTTTGCTTTAGTCATAATTTTCCCTTTTAAATGCTTATGCCATCTTGTTGAAACATTGGGTATTTAAGAAATATCCACGCCCTTCTCTACGCTGACGACAATGTCATCCTGGTACACTCAGCGGAAAGCTTGCAACAAAAAATCGATATTGTCAAAAAATTCTTCAAGGACAACCACCTATAATCATATATAATTGATCAATATTCTGAAATCCAAGGTGATGGTCATCTCAAAATCAGGCAAAAACTGCTCGTCAGAAAAATTCCAATGGGGCGGACAAGAAATAGGAAAAGTATCAGAATACAAATACCTTGGTGTTCTCTTCACCTCAAATGGTATGACCAACAGAACGTGCGACGACTTCTTAACCAGAGGAAAACTTGCAATGACAGCTATGTGGCCACTACTCACGAAGTCCAAACTTCCCTTTTCGGATAAACAATTCTCCCTCTTCAACTCCATGGTCAGATCGGTGGTCACCTATTGCAGCCCCATCTGGGGCCTTAAACATCTAAATGATATATACAGCCTACAAACTCAGTTCGTCAAAAAACTCCTCAGACTCCCCTCAAACACGCCCAACTACTTTATTCGCCTAGAGTTCGACTTACCAAGAATAAGTTTGTCAGTAATCAAGCTCGCCATCAAACGATGGCATCGATGCCTACTTAAATTCCCTAACGACCTCTTATATACAATTGTTACCTTGATCAGTGGTACACGGAAGGCCCGATAAAATACAATTGGGCTTTGCAACTTAAACAAATAAAACAGCCCTACGTACCAGACAACATACTCAACCAAGAATTTCCCACCAACCTGAAAATGGCATTACCGGAGATAACGAGCAGCATCAAGCCGGTAATGATCAACGAAGATGTAAAAGCCATGCTTAATTCCAGCCACATCCCTTTATACAAACACATAAAGACTCATGTCAAACCAGAAAAGTACTTGCTCGAGAGACTTCCAATACACATCTCTCGAACCTTTTGCAGAATAAGGTTAAATACAGAAAACATCTATATCCGCAACATCAAGCTATCAAGACAGAGTACCTGCCAATTCTGCCTGCAACTCTACGCAGACCCAAGCTGGAATCACATCCTTCTTTTCTGCATATCACTAGCTAGTATTCGACCAAAGTCCCTAACAATCAGTGCTTCCGATTTTGAGAATAACCTAATGAATTGTGAAAAATCCTTCTACCTCGAAATTTACGAATTCCTGCATTCAGTTACTGAAAAACTACAGAAATTGTTACAACCTACCATTTAATAATAAAAAATTGTTCTTTTTTCCTACTCAAAGCCTTCTGCTGTGAGACATTACTTGTAAATAGATTTTCCAAATATTATTGAAGGGACAAGAGCCCAAATCAATAAAAGTCCACCACTATGCAGCATGCATGGTAGATACATACATACATACATTGGGTATTTATGTTGTTCATGGCTCCGTGTCACATTCGCAACATGACCAATTGAGCTACTCCATGCATAAATACTTAGTAAAAAGAAAATTTCTTTATTGCTTCTCAAGAGTACACGTAAAAATGGACACTCTTCATATAAAAAGATCAGTTCAACAAAATTAAATACTACTCAACATTAAAACCGCTCCCATTTTCCCACAAAAACTGCTATACTGTTATTAGTATCAGGTATTTATTTTACATTATTTATCATGAAGCTTGAGTTCAACATTGTTTTCGCCTTACATATTCCTCGTGGACTTACTTTATTATTATTAAAACTTATTCAGTAGACCTGGATTATAAAACAATTTGAGCTCAAATCCACTTAAATCCTATATTCCATACATTAGTTAAATCATAAGTAAGCCCACAACTTTTTCAACGATTGTAGAATAAATGGTAAGGACCAAGCTCTTGTCAGCGAAGTAAAGCTCACTCACATAGACTCTCAAAACTTGCAAGGATGCAAGGGATTTTTGATCTTTCTTATCCACTGCTTTCTCCTTCCAAATCTCTATTATTTCCCTGGAGTAACCATTGATACGTCCAAACATGGTAAATGTTACTCCCAAACACACCACTATTCCGACAGCCGTGAAGCCCGCAAACACCATTATAACCTGTTGTCCTCGAATTACAATGTATGAGCAGAAAATTGCAATCCACATCAAGCATGTTTGCAAGGCCGGAAGTAGAACTGGACTCAGAAAACTAATCGCGTGTTTAAGGAGAACTTCATATTGCCTGTACGCTCTAAGGAAGCTCGTATATGTTCGCAACGAATCCTTTGTCCAGTAGCGCTTTTTCCCTGGTCTGAGAAATAACAAAAATAAAAGTGGGTTTATACTTATACTCCGATTCATACCCCAATGTCTCAGAGAGTTGGTCAACCACCTTAAGCCTTTATTCAATTCGCATTACAAAGTTTCAATGGTTAACCCTGTCCATGAGGAATCCTCGCACAGGCGGTATAAGGTCTGAGCGGTCAGGGGAAAAACCCAGTGGGAAAAAACTCCTTTCCTTGAGCCAAATTACAAACCACCCACGGGATTCGAACCCGGGTACGACTCAGACAAACCTCGAGTAAAATTGAGCCCTGGCCGCTACGCTAAAGGGGACTTGGTCTGAGAATTAAGATAAAAATTTCTAGAAACATTCAAGCAGTCATCTCTCTCATATCCTCAACGGATAGGCCAAATATTGGGAAATGGATCCATTTAAACATTTGAAAGGTAAGGCCATACAAAAGATACGCCTAAAAAGACTTCTCGTGTGATTACCTGGACGAATAAATATGTGAAAGAAAATCATGAAATATATAAATATTAAAAAACATGCTCCCCAATCTTACCTGAATTCGTTCAACATGTCTGTCACGAAAAACATGAATGGGAAAAAAGGAAAGAAAATTAGCATTGTGAGTCCAAAAAATGAAAGGACCAAATACGCATGACAAAAAGTTTGAGCCAACTTAAATCCCCTGTGAAGTTGTCGGGGTTCTGCGGCAAGGGATGTAAAAAAACAGGAAACCTCTACGTGAGAAGGTGTTGCGACGAAGATTATTCCTATGGCAAGTAGGAAGGTATAATAAAGCGATGGCAAGAGAGCATTACGAATGTCGTCAGTCCCAAGGAAAAATTTCCTCTTCCTCACAACTTTCTTTGCGTATTCATCTGGAAACAAATTTCAATAAAAACGATTGACATTTGGAGAACTATTTCTGTCCACTGTAATTGTAAGTACTCCCTAAGATTTTAGTAAAGCAAACATTTCAATCGATCTAATTTTACAAATTTACCTTGAAAGTTGTCTGAATAATCATTGAGCATCAATACCACCATCCGGAATCTTTCATAATTGCTCAAAAGCGACATATGCTCGATGAGTGCAAACACGAAGCATGCACCGACCATAATCAGCATTGGTTTCATTTCTTTGTCGTAATTTGGATCATCTCTCAACCTCACAAGCTGTGAACCCAAGAACGAGAGGTAAATTACCATTGCCAAGATGTTGAAATAATAAAAACGCATTCTCCACTTTGATTTCGTGATGAAGAAAAATTCTCCCTTTTTACTCCATTCGAAGGGACTAAAGCAAAGGTATTGATTGAGCCAGAATCCCTTGTACATGAATTTTCTCACTATTGGCGGATACATCTTTGATCTTCAGTAAGGTTTATCATAAGTAATCTCGAATAAGACTGGTTTTTGATCAAATTGAAGTCACTTTTTTTTTTACTCAAACAAATAATGTATAGAAAATCACAACGTAGTTTGCTTCAATGCTGACTGAGTTTGTTTAAAGCATTAGTTTAAAATTTATTGAGTGTGATTATTCACTTAATGCAGTGAGATTGTAGGGAATTCATACTGGCAACAATTTATATCCGGATTGACACAGGTTCGATAATAATCAATGTGTCCATAGGCCCAACAAAGAAAATTCAATATTGATATTGATACATTTTTAGTATTCTCCGACTAAATTGCCTACAGTGAATTACACCTTAAAAACTGTGCTGGTCATGGGAGAAGAGTCAATTTATGTAGTACTGAGTCAGGAATAACAGTAAAATTAAGTCAAATGAAATACACACTAAAAAGCACAGAGGTACCTTGGTAGCTTTCTCCAAACTATTCGCACTTATATAAACTCATCAAGAAATCATACGTGGGTTTCCTCCTTGCGGAAGTGCCTCGTCCAGCTCCGAAATGCCACTTAAGTCCGTCGATAGTTAATTAAACTTGGGCAAACCTCTTTGTCACTGGTACTTAATACAATACACGAGCCATTTATACCTAAGTATAAGTACATATAGGCAAAACGTGCTGGGCATGGGAAAATTTTCTACCTCTTCTCAAGTTCACATCGCAATAATAATTATTTTGGTCACTTCCAAAAATTGATTACTTGACGCAAGCGTGACTTTACCACATTCTTTTCATCCTATAAAGAGTATGTGGTTCAATTTGAAAGAATTCGCCACAGTGCTCAAAGCTTTGGTAAATACTCCGTTTTCCATAAGTAAATTATCAAATATCATTGGAAATGAACCACGGATTGTTTCCACGGCTATATTTACATTTCGTGAAATAAATGTAAATTGTGTAACACCGGCTTAATGGTCTTCACGTCAACATATTCTGCCCTCTCAGTGGATCTATTAGTTAGGTCTGCCCTAACATTTCAAATCGCAGTGATGAGAAGATTTGAACCTCAATCACACATTGACTTTCCTTCCCGGCCTCGTGCGAAGCTGTGTCATGGAAAATAAATTAAGTCTTCTTGGCTGTATGCATATGAAATAAAACCTTGTTTCTTTAGCCCACATACAATACAGCAAATAATATTGTCCAAAAGTTTCCTGTCCAATAAAAATCAATTAAAGTAAGTTAGCTCTCCGCAACATTATAATTAAAATGTTTCTAGAGAATGTCAATGATTATTATTTTACTTTTATTTTGCAATTAACGCTACAAAATTACCAGAAATATTCAGCCCTTGTGAGAATGCTCCAGGAAAATTGGCTTTGACGCGCCCGTTTTCATGTTTCAGCACTATCAATATGGGCTTAGCACATAGCACCTTCTTTAGTCTGAGAAAATCATGATCGAGTTTCAATTCTTTGTAAAAATATTTTAATGATGGAAGTTACTTTCACACAAATATTTATTATTCAAGAAAATAAGTTACAAATACTAGATGCTTGCAATACTCCACAGCTTTGAGCTTCATCCCACCTAAATCATAAGTAAACCCACAACATTTTCAACGATTGTTGAATAAATGGTAAGGACCAAGCTTTTGTCAGCGTAGTAAAGCTCACTCACATAAATTCTCAATACTTGCAAGGATGCAAGGGATTTTTGATCTTTCTTATCCACTGCTTTCTCCTTCCAAATCTCTATTATTTCCCTCGAGTAACCGTTGATACGTCCAAGCAACGTAAATGCTACTCCCAAACTCACCACTATTCCGGCAGCAGTGAAGCCCGCACACACCATAATAACCTCTTCTCCTCGAATTACAATGTATGAGCAGTAGATCGCAACCCACATCAAGCATGTTTGCATGGCCGGAAGTAGGATGGGACTGAGACAACTAAAAAACACGTGTTTAAGGCAAACTTCATATTGCCTGTACACTCTAAGAAAGTTCGTAAATGTTCGCAACGAATCCTTGGTCCAGTAACAACTTTTCCTTGGTCTGAAATTTATAAAAAAAAAAACTTTTAGAAACTACAAGGATTCATCACTCGTATAACTGCGTTGTGTAGGATGAATAGGTAGTATTAGAAAATGGGTATTTAACCCCGAGTGTTTTTTAGATTTCTGAAAATTGTAACAAATAATTATGTGTAAAGTTACGAGTAAAGTGTCAACTGAAAATTATGTGTGAAATTCTCCCCATTTTTAGTAAAAAAAACCTCTCGTTGAAGAATAAATTTGGGCGAGCAAATTAAGTGTTCCCGCCAAATAAATGTCGGAAAATGCATTTCTCATCTCCTGAGTCTTGGCCACAAAACTGCAGGTTTTTAAATATCCAGATTCAAAAATCGTCAAACACATTGACCCAAAATATAAACATTCTTACCTGAATTCGTTGAGAATGTCTATTGCGGAAAACAGGAATGGGCAAAATGGAAAGAAAATCAGGATTGTAAGTCCAAAAAATGTAAGGAGCAAGTACGTATGAAAACAAGTTTGAGCTAATTTAAAGACCCAGTGAAGATTTCCGGGTTCAGAAGCAAGGGACGTAAATAGAGGGGATAGATCCACGTTAAAGGGTATTCCAATAAAAATTGTTCCTATGGCAAGTAGAAAGGTATAATAAAGTGACGGCATGAGCGCATCTCGCATATCCTCAATTCCAAATAACAATTTTCTTTTCCTCTCAACTTTCTTTGCGTACTCATCTGGAAAATAAATTTCAAACAAAATGGGATCATTTATTTAATATCATCCCTCTAAATTTCACCACAAAACACCAATTATGCATGTACTAATTTACCTTCAAATAAGTCGAAAAAATCTATTAAAATAATCACTGCCACCCTGAATCTTTCATAATTCGCTAAAAGATACATATGCTCGATGAGAGCAAAGATAAAGCATGCACCGACCATAATTAACATTGGTTTCATTTCCTTATCGTAATTTTGATGATCCCTCAACCTCACTAGCTGTACACCCAAGAACGAGAGGTAAAATCCCATAGCCAGGATGTTCAAATAATAAAAGCGCATTCTCCACTTTGATTTCGTGCAAAAGAAAAATCCTTCTTTTTCACTCCATTCGAAGGGACTAAAGCAAAGATATTGATTGAGCCAGAATCCCTTGTACATGAATTTTCTTACTATTGATGGAAACATTTTTCAAATTCAATTTCCATTGTAACAATCCCGATCAAGTCTCGCTTTTTCTCAGTCTAGAAGCACTTGTCTTGATCAATCAAACAATACAATAGAAAACCAAAACGTAGTTCTAATATTTTAGAGTACTTTTGAGTACAGCAGTTTTTTTGAAATCACTAATTTAAAATGCTAACTAAAAAATTTTTTCCGGATAAACACGGTTCTAATTACATTGTCCATAGGACAATAATAATAATTATTATTACTAACACATTTTTAGTATTCTCCAACTAAATTGCCAACTATAAGTTATACTTTGAAAACTGTTCCACTGACGGGATGCGCAGACAATGTTATGTACTGAATAAATCTGGAATAACGCGAAAATAGATTCAATTGAAGTGAGGTATACACTGCATAGTGCTTGCGTAGCTTTGTAGCTTTCTCCAAACTACTCACACTTATATAAACTCTTCATATAAGCACTTCGGACTTATATAAACTCATCAAAAAATCATATTTGGATTTTCCCCTTGAGCAAGTACCTCGTCCAGCTCCAAAATGCCACGTGAGTCGATATTTATTTAAAGTTGGGTAGAGCTCCATGTCATTGCCACTTTATACAATACTATACGAGCCGCAATATAATGTACATATATGTATACTATGTATACTGAGTACTACTACGTAAGTACTTGCATATACATATGTAGTTGAAAAGTGCTAGGCATGGGGAAATTTTCTCCCTCTTCTAGAGTTCAAGCCACTGTGTCATAATTTTAGACATATCTGAGTAAATTATTTGACATAAATGTGACTTGACCAAATTATGTTCATTCTAGAAAGTCCAGTTCTTTTTCAAAGACTAGATCACGTTGCGTTGGTTAAAGCTTTGGTAAATATGTATTTGTTGATACCGTTTTCTTAGCAAATCATCATTTTTCATTTGGATCGAATCATAGATTGGTTCCAAGACCTTACATATCATTTCTTTAAGTAACCTTGGATTGTCTATTTTTTGCATCAATGTACCCCGACCTCGTGCGAAGCTCTGTCATGGAAATATAAAAAATAAGTCTTCTTGGCTGTATATATATGAAATAAAACCTCATTTATTTATAGCCCATAGCAAATAATATTGTCCAAAAGTTTCCTGTCTACTGAAAATCAATTCAAGGAAGCTCTCTAAAAGCTTCTAATGAAAATTATTCTATAACATTCGAGAGACACAATTCTTTTCCTTTCATTCTACAAAAGCACCAAGTTACAAAGAATATACATAGTAGATAGGTTCTTCTGAGAATACTCCAGGAAGGTTTCTTTGAGTTTAAAGGTAAAGTATTTTCCTTGATATCTTAGAATTGAAACTGTTTTTGTGTCAGCAAATATAGAGCTTTTTATGCTTTTGTATTTGAAACGCATGGACTGCATGGATCTACATTTTCAAATTTTTTGAAAAAGATCATATTTAAAAGATGGATATAATAATACCGGGGAATCTTTTTGAAATTTATAAGTATACTTTATAGCGACAAATCCGACAAAAGGTTTACACAAATAATTCAATGAAACACAAATTATTCTCCAAACAAACATAAGAATAAAAGTAAATAAATATAATTTTCTTTTTTTTAATTTTTAATTTGTTTTAGTGCAGTGTTTTCATTTTCCCGCTAGTTTAATTTACGGGCTTAACCTAACATTGAGCGTTATAATCACCATTCCATTTAGTGAAGGAGGCAATAGACGGGGCAGTTTTTGGGTTAGGAAAAGAGATTTGTGAGGCTGCGAGTACTCCAGCTTGGCCAGGTATTTGCAACTAAGCTTGCTGGTCTACTCTACAAAAACGGAGTTGGTCCTAAAATTCCGTCTACAACTTGAAAATAGAAGTGGGGAACGGTTATAGAAATTGTGGAGAGTCGGCTGGCCCCTTAAGCTTAAATTTTGTAGAAAATAGATAAATCTACGGGAGGTCGTAGATTTTTTGGGTTTTTGTACCTGACATGTTTTTAGTAGTCTATTTTCCCGTGTAGATACACAGTTTGACTAGTCAAGCATACTTTAGCTGCAATTCGAAGGCTACCGTTACTTACATTGTAAGGATACAAGTTCTTGTGCTTGGGGTGTACACTTAAGAATGGGAAGTTGACGGAGTAAGCCAATATATCGTAGATACAGTACGAGTCATTCGGGAACTACTAAAAACGAAACCTACCAAACTGACCAAACCAAACCATTTATCACAAAATCATGTAAGGTTTGGTGGTTTGGTTTTAGCGTCCAAGCCCGAACTGCACCAAACCAAACCCCGGTCACAAATCCATGCTGTGCATGGTTTGGTTATGTGCATTGCATTGTCGTTCAAGTTCCAACCGTTTTAACCCAAACCTAACCATCGGTCACAAATCCATATCCTCCCTTTTGTGGCTTGAAGTTTGGCTTTATATGCATTCCCATTTATGGTCTAACAATAAACACAAACTGCACCAAACCAACAAATGTACCACTTCCCAAAAAAACTCAACCTTAGGGACGAAGCTTTACACAAGCACCGCATGTGAATTGAATCCTTTGATCTTTAATGTTGTAATTATTCCAGGGATGACGGGAGTAAAACCTATAGAGCACTGATGTTTTCACCACATAACAATAGTATCGAAAAATAAATAACTTCTAGCGATCATAACAACCATAATTACTAATGGTGAGGTCAATTTATCTACTTATCCTGATTTGGACGCGCTTGGTAAGGTCCCCAAACCCTATAAATTCATTCCATTATTTTTGGTTAGGTGAGGTTCCCAATCCCCCGAACGTAATTATTGCATTAAATCATTAAATTTGGCTAGGTTTGATTCCCAATCCTCAGAAACTGATTTCATTATTTTTGATTAGGTTAGGTCCTCCATCCCACCAACCTAATTACATTGAATTTGGTAAGGTTGGGTTCCCAACCCAATTGTCAGAAACTGATTTCATTATTTTTGGCTAGGTTATATTCCCTATCCCCCGAACCTAATTACAATGAATTTGGTTGGATTAGGTTTCCAGTCCCCAGAAACTGATTTCATTAGATTGGAAGGAATTAATTGGAAGGAATGGAATTACTTTCTGCTGATTGGGGACCTAACCAAATCCAATGAAATCTGTTTATGGGTATTGGGAACCTAACCAAATCATATCTAATGAAATCAGTTTCTGGCGATTGGGAACCTAGCCTAACTACATCTAATAAAATCAGTTTCTGGTGACTGGGAACCTAACCTAATTTATTGTAATTAGATTTGGCGGATTGGGGACCTAATCTAACCAAAT
>JAQFXU010003634.1:0-15693 GCA_034693705.1 Spatulosminthurus flaviceps
AAATAATAAATCTACGTTTATGCGACCGAACTTATTGGGTTTCTATGCGATTTTAATGTTTTTTTTCTAACAGTGTAGTATTATCACTTGAGCCGATATGGGTTGTTTACATATGTACATGACAAATTCAAGTGGTAAACGTTGGTGGTAGAAGTCTTATCATGTTGAGCTAGAATTAAATGAACCGTTGTTAATTGGTGGCGTAACGTGATTTTGAGCGGTATGAGATTGATCCATAAATTATTTTCAAGCTGTGCAATTGTGCAAATAAGTATGACAACAAAAAAACTGTATTAATACCTATGGATCTGGTTTGTAAATACAAGTATGTTGAGCATAATTCTTGTATTTATTTTACAAGTCATCTTTATTAGGGCTATAAGTACTTTTGTACATTTCAATGGTATTTGCTGTAGCGTTTCCAAATGTTAATGCTCTACAATTCCTGTTTTAATAAATATCAATTATTAGAAGTACACATTTCTCTAGATTTTTGTAGTTTGGAAAATGGTACGATCTAATAAAATATTTTTTGGAAAGTTTAAATATCTTGAGTTTCTTCAAATTCTAATTGGGGTTTTCAAAACATGGAACGTTTATCACAAATATTAACTATTAAAACTTGAAACTTTTACATTTATACGGAATTTCTTGAAAGTTTTCCAGGAAAATGAAAGTTTGAGTTAATGTGATTAGATTGAGGCATGTTAATCTGCATATTTGAACTATTTTTGAGAAAACGCAATGATTTGCTCAGAAAACAAGGAAATTAATGTATGAAAGTGTTTCTTCCCTCTTGTTAAATTTTCAATTACTATTCCCTCCATCACCTCATAATATGTAATCTGACGGATTGCCTCTAGCTATTTGCCTCTGAACACTCTTTGTTTACATATTTACCGACCCCATCCTTTCCTCCTAATGAACCAAAATTACATCTTCATTAAAAAATAACTTGCCTGATTATAAATAAACGAGAAAGTCAAATTTCAAACAATTTTCCAAGCTAAATGGCTTAATTATTTACAATTTTGTTACATTCTAGACTTAAAAAGATTTTCTTATGGATAACAAACTCATAGTAAGTTTTGAATATTTTTCGAATATATTGAAGGATAAAATTTCCGTGGAAAATTTTTCTTGCTCTTGAACGGTAAAACGAGTAGTGATTTTTGGTGGTTGGGTTGAATCCGCGTTGCTATAAAATGAAATAAGAATTATTAATGTTTATTTATTGCATATTACGTATTCTTATTTATTTTGATATTTATTGAATTTTTTTCAGGAGTTTTCAACTGGGTGGATTCCTACCGTCGAAATCGGAACTTCCCTCAATCTGAAGATTTAACCGGTGCGGCACACGCCATTGTAAGACTCCAAGACACCTACAGACTGAATATGAAGTCCCTCTCCGAAGGCATCATTCAGTTACCAAAACAAATGATATTTCACAACCCTGGTAAATAATCACATTATCAACATACATAGATTAAATTTAACATACTTCCGGCTTAATGACCTCCGCCTTTCTTCCATGCTCTAGAATACATAAAACTCGAGTTTTGAAATATTTCCATTTAAAAAACTCCGCTCTTTAGATTATTTACCATTATTCAGCGAATATTGAATTTGGCAGGGGCATTTGCTAAAGCAAACACTTTACATACTTGTAAAAGAGCCATAACGTTTGAAGACTTGTTTATCGATTTTGTGCTAAATAATAATTAGTATGAAAGTGTCGTCAGAATTTAGCATTTAGTAGAATGAGCGCTTCGTGTCCTTTGTGGATTACAAAACCGTGCTTAATCCATCTTTCTCACTTTCTCCTTAACAATGGTATAATATACAGAGCTCCCTTCAAAAAATTCTTCTTCTTTAAACGATTTAACTTACTTCAAATCTCGTGTACAACCAATATTGTTGAGTCTATAGTCTTTGACAAGCAATACATGAGGACATGAATAGTTATTTAAAGAGTAGCATCTAACAAATTGAGTGTGTACTGCCCACACTTTTTCCATCTCCACATTACTACTACTACTTTGAATCTTAAAATCTCATCCATCTCATTCCCTATCCGTCTGATCAACAATGGAGAATTATTCTGCTCTCAGCTACTATGTGGTCGATTGAGCCACGACTTACTATACGCTATGACTCTTCTTCTCCCACCAACAACACTCCTCGCTCTTTAACCTGACAAACCATGATTACTTTTCATGTGTCAGACAATTTGAAAGTATATGTTTGAGATACGGCGTGGTTTTTCATAAGGAAATCCATAGATTTATTGTAAGAATTGAATGCGTGAATATCAACACAAGAGATTTTTTTCCATCTCCATTAATTTGATGTGGTAACTTTTCAAAGGAATACCTGCCCACCTTCTTTCCTACAAAGGATTCAACTTTAGCAAAAACATTGTCGAGATCAACTGTGGAGGGTAATTGTAGGGCTCTTCTCTGCCATTGAATAAAGTACCATTTTTGTGGTTAAGTATAGTAAGTGTATCAGGGGACGGAATCTAAAATGAGGATTCCGTGAGGAAATTATTCTCCAAAATGCTTAAATATTGTGGAATGTACGATTGTTTCCGTACATTCCATTCTTCCGTAGTTATTACGTCAGAGAAGAAGTGCAAAATGAGTCTGTCCCACAGTAAAGTGTGAGAGCTTCATTTGAAGTTTTGACAAGGTATTGAGATTAGAGAAGCGGTTACACAATACCAATAAGAAATGAGAAATTGATTGTCACTTACATTTTTCACAAGCTCTATGATAATGCATTTATTGCACATTCATCCATATTTAAACGTGCAAGTCATCATGTTGTATGCAATTATTGCTTAAGAAATTTAAATGAAACAGACATATTTTTGCTTGTTCAATGGCTTGCTCTTTCTCTTATCATCCTTACGTAGTTCACGTAACGATGTTCTAAAAGCTTCGTGTTTATGTATAAAACTGTGTCTCGAGTTTTAAGCCTATACATTGGCTTTAATAAGCGTAGTTAGCCTGCACTTGCTTTAAAATGAAGCTGATCGCGTATGTTATGCGAAGCTAAAAATCTCAGGACGGAGTGATAGGGATATGTGTTGGATGTACAAGATCTTACATTATATTCAAGTAAGCCATATCAGTGTGCTAATTATTGAGGATGGCGTATATAGTTATGTAATGACCGCACACATAAATTTACATTGTGGACTTTTTGTTTTGAAAGGAAACTGTAATAATTTCATTAAGAGAAGAGATGAGAGAGATGGTCACTTATTTTTGTTTGAAAACTAATTTTTGAATTCACGCTTCATATTTTTATTATTACGGTTTTTATCAATTTAACTGTACTGGAAAAACGAAAATAATGTCGCCTGCTTAACTTGTATATACTAATAATACATTAAGAATGCTAATATTAATTTTTTATGAAATTTTAGCCTTCCATGGGAAAAATGGACTCACAGCCCAGGATTTGCTCTTCATTGGGAAACATGCATTTACTCAAGGACTCTATCATCGAGCCATTCAATGGCTTAAGACTGCGGAGGGAATAGCTGAGAAAGAAGTAAATGGAACCGAAGGAGAACAAAGCGATCTTTTACAAGAATTACATACATCTCTTCGCTCAGCAATCGAAGTGGTAAAAGAAATTATCATTTTACTTTTAAAATATACAAAACAAATGAATTTAAAATTAGTCATACACTTCACTGATTGAATGAGAGACACTTTATTATTATTTTTAGTGCCTAAAATCCTTTGCATAGAAAACAAATACCCCAATTCCTAGCTGAAAATAATCTACCTGTGCAAAACGTTTTGCCAAAAAACTAAAAAAGCGCTGTACGTCCCATTAACATTGCAAAAAAATGCATGAAATTATCATTTGTGTTTAATCAGAGCACTCCCCATTTCAATTTCTCATTGTATTGCTTATAAACGCAAAACAGATAATCTTGATTTCATTTCCTCTTTCATTTTTTAAGATCTCTTATACATGTATAATGTGCCGTATTTTTAATTTCCATCACGACTTGTTACAGTAAATAATATATATAAAAATAGTATTATCTCTAAAGCTCACATCCCTCTCTAATAATTGAAGGCATTGTCAAAGAAAGGCTGAAATAGTTTAACTGAAATGTCACGCAGCTTCTTTCTCATACACAACAGTAAGTTGCTCAAGATAAAAATTACTCTCATTGTGTTTTTTCTTTCATATACAAAAGCACGATGATATCTTGGAACGTCAAGGACCGCGTGGAGTAAATTGGAAAACAAATCCAGTTCCCCTGAATCCTGAACTAGCTCGAGACACAAAATACCAAATTAACAGGAAGGAAATATTCGTCCCCGCTCTATTCCGACGACAGTCCCAAGAAGAGGAATTTATACATTTTGAACGGCTGTGTGCAGGAGAAGAGATTCGGGTAAGCTTCATACAAACTTGCTTTTATACAGTTTGTATACGGAGAGATAATATCTTTTTATAACGTTATATCATGCATCCTCTATTCTATTAACAAATTCCTAGAGCGTAACAATATGACTCGTTACAATGTATTTTAATTACCTTTTTTTTTTATCTTTTGTTCCACTCTGATGCTACAGAGGAGAGCTCAATGCAAAATGTATAGATAGTACGCGAGGTTTTTATCTCTAATCAAATTGACACTAAGCCTTCTTTCAAAGAGCTGCATCTTACAAGAGCAACGTGTATACTTCTTGAGAAGCTATCAAAAATGGACTTGCATGCAATTATCTGTAAATAGATGCTCTACTTTACGCTAGTTTTTTGCATTTAAACTGCATATGCATGCATTTCTGTAAATAATGATGAGGGTAAATTCTTGTCGTAAAAAATAACGTAAGAAGCTTTTTAAAAAAATTGTTTTCTTCACAGCCCGCTAAGATCCTTTCAACTCTGAAGTGCCGACTCAAGACCGTTACATCACCTTATTTTGCTATTTCACCGCTCAAAGTACGTCCAACTTTAAATGAAGCATGCTTCAGCTCATTTTTTACCTATTTTATAATTATTGCCTTACATATAATTATATATATGTATTTTTTGCACATTGCAGGTTGAAGAGGCCTCTCTATCACCCCATATTGTTATCATCCATGATTTTGTAACTGCAAATCAAGCGGATGCTTTAATTGAATTGGGCAAACCTAAAGTAAATATTTTATTTATTACCATGAATGTTATTCTGTGGGTAGATTTACCGTCTTAGATATAAATGAACAGGAGGAATTATTTTAGTTAGGATAATATTTGTAGTCATTCTTATTTCTTATGAGAATCCCTTGTAATAGTTGTTCAGATCTCGCCACAGGCATTTCAAGGAAGAGGGTGAGGGAAACTCGGACATCGTCAGTCAAAAAAGAATAAGTCAAAAGTGATTGATTTTCTTTTGCTATTTGTACCACTTGAATTTGTACATGGTGCAAAAATATTTTCGTATGTACTATTTAGAGTGATGGAAGTACGGATTTTGAAAGCAAAAAGCTCTATCAAAAAGATACATTTAGCTTTAACTCTAAAGCCTTGGAGGATTTTAGCGTATGTATAATTCTCAATCCAAGAAATTATAACAGTTGGATTTTTATACTATAAATTAGAAATTTGCTATTCATTCCTAGAAATTGCACCCACGATAAGTTTGTTCACACAGATTCATTTACGTAATAAGTGTGAATTAGCACATCCCAAAGTTGTGGGTGTTGGTGTATACACAGAGGTTTCACTTGATTGACTTAAAGGTATAAAAAAATAAGTAACTAAGTACTTATCCATGCAATGGGTTAAAGGTTTGAAAGGATCTTTATAGTCTGTAAATTTACATTGGAAATTATACACCTTGATTCAATGTGACAAAATCCAGTTGTAGAAATAATATGTAATTTGTACTTGTTATTATTATTGTTGTTGTAGTAGTTATTGTCAACAGTATTTTTCTGTATGTATTGACAGCTTCGATCATCTATGCACCAAACGATAAATGGTACGTTTATCAAAAGCTACATTCGTACCAGTAAGACGTAAGTTTTTCAGTCGTCAGAAATTTCCTGATCATTTTCGCTTTACTACGCGAATACCCTGCTCGTAGTATTCCGGCTAATAACAGTAGTAGAAAATGCTTAATAATAATAATGCTTAAGGCTTGCTAAATTGCGCTGAAAATGCTTTTAGAAGATTATAAAGCTTAATGAGTAGAATTATTATTGCCCTTATTAGTTTTGAATAATACAATTTTATTTTTTCAGCGCATGGTTGAAAGATCATGAAGATCCTCTTATTTCCAAAATAACTAAGAAAATTGAGCAGGTTGTAGGACTTAAGGCTTCGCTGCCTAAAGAGGCTGAGGATTACCAGGTAATTGCTTAGGTGCAAGCAGAAATTATAATTTATATAGTTATTATCATTTATCAGCATTGCCTTTTTGGCACTACGAAACTCTATACCGTTGAATTTCTTTTTTAACTTTCATTTTAATTTAATGAGTTTGTTTAACCTTTCCAGATAGCTAATTATGGACTTGGGGGTCTTTACGTTCCTCATACGGATCATCTCATGAATAATCCAAATCAGGATGTTTACACAGCTTGGGAACGATTTGTTGGGGACCGTATTGCTACACTCATGATTTATGTGAGTACAAATTAATACTGTTTTTATCCTGTGAATATGGGTTTGTGTTATTTTAAAAGACAATTTAATATTTTTCAAAAAATATAGTTGTCGAACGTGGAGGCAGGGGGAGCCACGGTTTTTCCTCGAGCTGGAGTAACTCTATGGCCAACAAAAGGTTCAGCGGCATTTTGGTGGAATTTGGATCGTTCTGGGGTGGGTGATGAAAATACGCGACATGGAGCTTGTCCCGTGCTTTTTGGAGATAAATGGGGTAAATATTTATGAAGTTCTACTTTCCTTAGTTTTAAACAAGAAATTCTTCTTAAGAAAAGTTTCTTAATATTCGTATATTTCTCTCTCCATTGATTTTTTTAGTATCAAATAAATGGATTCGTCTGAACGAGCAGTTTCTCTGCGCATCATGTGGACTTCATCCTTTGGAAAAATTCCAAGTTCCTTAAGTTGTTTTCTAGCAATTTTTCCCTTTTATTACTGAGGGTTTCTTGGGCTATAATATGTCTCATTAGTTACTTCATTTTGTACAATTTTTATCAATTTCACGCTCTATAAACAGAGAGAGAGAGAGTTTAAATGTGAGGGGAGAATATTTTGTAGTTGTTTAAAGACTTGTTTCTAATTTACTTTATTAGTAAGTTTGGTCAAATTAATCTGCCACGAATAAGTGGAGAGTGGGTAGACATGGTCAACCTCTGTTTCATTTTAACATTCTTAACACTTCAAGAAAACAATGAGAAGAAGTAGATGTATTAATTTTGTTATTTTTCTCGAAATTTACCTTTTTCATCCTAGTCGATATGTAAGATTTTTAAATTGGACTGTATTTCACTATAATTAAGCTAAGTTTATAATGACTGAAAAAAGCAGTTGAAGAGATTCAGCATGTATGTACATACATATTCTTCATTTCAAAATATCATAATGTATTTTTCTACTGCAAACAATATATTTGTCAATTAATTTTTGTGTATTTAGTTTTTTATTATATTGTTTTAATGGGATTTGAGGATTAGTAGGTTAATGTTACACAACTTAGAAATCGTAACTTGATTAAAATGTTTTATCTAATTAGTAATTATTATCACAATGAACAATTACTATCGTCATTTTATTGCTGCCTGGCAACATAACTAAATTTTATGTTCCATAAAAGTTTTCATTTCATAGCGCTGCTTTCATTGGCTGCCAAAATTTGTTATTGCTTTCCCAAGAACAACATTAAAATCATTCTCCTTATGTTGCTGATTCGATATGCAATCATGACGGCCTGGATTTGAAATTTCCATTTAGGAATAGGAATTATGAGACGCGGGTGGTGCGGTGGCACAATATCTGGTTATTTTTGTATGGCATGTTGCATGCATAATAATATAGAATTAGTACTATAGTGGAACAGACTCATATATTACAAGACGTTTCGTTTTTTACGAAGATGCGTTTTTCTGACTCGCAAGAAATACAATTTTCAACTATTGTGAAACATTCGCTTGAGCAAAGAAGCAAGCTCGTATTTGCATATTTTGCTGTATAGCATGACGAAACAAAAAATTTAGAAAATTTCATTTCAAAAATGCATTTTGAAAAAAACATTTAAGTTTACTTCAAAGATCAAGGGCTTAAAGTCGATGCGGGGGAAACCTACATTCACTTGAATTTTTGTTACCCTCAAGTACCATGCTTTTTAAGAGATTCAATGTTTTGGACTGTGGGTAGGAAGTTTATGGCGGCGGCGGGGGAACGCCTTTTAAAAAATGCGTAATTTCATTTATGCGGTGGCGGTGACCATGTAACAACCAAGGACCAAAATTTGTTGAAAACATTGAATCACTTCCAAATGTGGGGACTTTAGGGTTGCAACAATTCAGGTGAATGTAGTTTTCTCTCGCATGGATTTTATTTTAAGCCCTTGCTCTTTGCAGTAAATCTAAGGGTTCGCGGTTCGGGAGTTATTAGGCTTTTTTCCTCAAGCGAATGTTCCAAAAGTTGAAAATTATATCCCTTGCGAGTCAGAAAAACGCATCTTCGTAAAAATCAGTTTTTTTAACTTCGAAGGTACTGCATTATTTTTACGAAGATGCGTTTTTTTGTATTAACTTAAGCAAGACGTATAGCAGTGGTAGTAAGTTGAGCTGGGTTTTGCTTACAATATTGTTCAAATTTTAAAAAGTACCACAGCAAAATGTTTCTGTAAAACATTTTTTTCAATATTATTTTTACAAAACATTTTTTTAATCGATTAAAACAAGGAACTAGATTGTTTTAAAATAAAAAGTTTTTCCTTGAATGGTAAAAATAGCTAACTGATTTAGCAGTACTTTCGGAATTTTGGAATCGATGACTAGCAGAGATGACTAGGGACAGTCCCTCAACGAGCTTTTAAATCCTCGTTTGAATCCCCTCAACGAGCTGAATATCCTGTAATCCTGTTATTTTATTGAATTTTATTTCTGTAGATTAATCATTAATTTACAGATTATAGCTTTAACGTCACAGCTTGCTTTACTATTTTTCAATATTCACCCTAAGATATTCAATCTAGCCTAAATCCTATGGTTAGTGAACAATGAAAAGTATCATTATCGCATTGAATTCCCTAATTAGTATATTACTTACACTAATCAAATAATAATTAATAAAATTAATTATGGACAACTAGTTATTAAGTCTCTGGAGTTGAGTCTGATCTTGGTTTAAAAGTGATACAATAATGGAAATCACAAGTTGCAGCGAATGTACTGCAGTTATGAGTATGCTCATGCTCACATTTTTATCCATCAAGAAGCAGAAATGGTCTTGGGCATAAATGAATTCGCCGTGGTCTTTGAAAATCCTAAAAAAATCTATGGTCCTGGAGAGAAAGTAAAAGGGAAGGTGTTTTTCGTCTCCACCTCAAATCTAGCTTTACTAGGTACGTTTAACGGTTTAACTATATTGTAGGTATAGGTATACTAACAAATAACAAAACTGTATGATTATGTTCCACGTAGGATCTTATTCTAAATTTCAATTGGTTTTTTACTGAAAACGACAGAAAAAATTACTCATTCGTAATATTTTTTGCCCCTTTCGGAAAAGAAACCTTGATCAGGCCCAAAAGTTGGTTCAAACCTTAGTTCATTCAGCTTCTTTCTTAACCTAAGCTTTCTAAAAAAAGGTTTCATTTTGTATTTGACGTTCACGTTTACGTTCAATGCTAGTAATTATTTTTATAATCAAAAACAAAAGTAGAAAACAACATCCACTAAAAATCTTTTCATGTTCCCAGGCCTTCATGTAGTGTGGTCAGGCCAAGCCGAAGTGAAATTTAACGAAGGTGACTCTATCCCCATTTGGAGCACCGACAAACGGAAATTTGAAAGAGAGGATACTGAAGTGACCTGCACTAGCAACGACTTCTTTTTCCAAAATGATTTATGGGTTTTTGGGAAAGCAACAGGTTCGTATGCATTCAGTGAAATATCAGATGAGTTTGCTCCTTTTCCTAATAAACCTCTTGCATTTATTGCTTCTTTACTATCGTCACACTGTTACAGCGAAAAAGGGTGAAGAATTTCATCCTGGCAAACATGAATACCACTTTGAGTTTATCATACCTGATTCAAATTCAAACTTGCCCTCATCATATGAAGGAGACTGGGGCTGGGTTAGGTACGAGGTCGTAGCAACCCTTAAAATGCAGGGGAAATCAAACTTAATTACGAGAGGTCAAATTCATTTCCAAGCCATAGTTGATCTGAATGAGGATGCGAATGCTGGAAAGCCTAAAAAAATCACTTTCGTAGAAAAGCAGTGTTGTGGATCCTTATGTCGTGTCCTACTGTAAGATTTGAACGTGTATTTTTCATATGCCTTAAAAAATCTCCATTGAAATATTCCAAAATTCATTTGAATAGTGGTTCCGTAAGTTTCACCCTTTCCATCCCCCAAGCTGGCTACGCTCCTGGAGAAAAAATTAATTATCTAGTTGAAATAGCAAATAGAGGCAAGGATGAAATCACCTCCATAGAGATTGAATTTGTGGAGGTAATCTTATTTGTGCATGAAATCCACATATAATTGAATTCTCCTTTAGAAAGAAAATAACACCAAAATCAAATATTATTTAGAAAGCCACCTTTCAAACGGATTCAGCCTCGAAAATTTCACATTTCTTAATTCAAAAACTTACCCACGAAGGAGTGGGTCCAAAGAGTAAAGCTAATTGGGAGGGTAGCATTCTCGTGCCCAATATGCCGCCAACTGACCTTGGTGGTTGTAAGATTATTAAAGTCCAATACTATTTAAAGGTATTTTCTTTATTCTTTTTTTGCACATCACAAAGGGGAAAACGGGAAACAGGGATTTCAGGGAAATTGCTGCACATTCGAAATTTCGAACTTGTATAATTAGTAAAAATTACTATACTTAAACTTAAACGATTTACTAACTGAGTCACATAATTTCCTTATACAGTGTAAGCTCAATACAAAAGATGTAGAAACAAATCTAGCGGATGATCTGGAAATAAAGATTGGTACAAAACCCGTTGATCCTTTCCGCTCGAAATCAGCAGCATTTAGGTTGACTCGGTATGGCCCCAATAGTGTGACTCCAGATGTCATTGGTGTTGATGGAACTGATGGAAGTCATACAGTCAAAAGGAATACGATGAGAGAGTCAGGTAATAATTTTTTTTCCTGATATTCCTATATATATATATTTAATTGATATTCCTGAAATGTAAAAGAAAGGCATTCAATAGAGTTGAATAGTTAAATGACATTTAATTTTGTATGCTTGTTAAACAGCAATTCTAACCGGACATCGAAAATCCTCAACTGGAGCTTTGGTAAGTGGGGTACACAAGGAACACCGAAACACTTTATAGAGAAACTATACATTCAGCAAAAATTACAGACTAACCAGCTTACATTTTATTGAATTAATTAATTACGTGTATTTTTGTCTCATTTGATGAATAAAACCATGGGAGGTTTAAGATTTCGTTTTGATTCATGAAAAACTAAACTTTGCTCCATGTGTAAAAGATATTTACTTGGCCTGTAAAATTAAGCAAATTTATTTTTATACTGCATATTTATCCTATCCACAGAACCTGAAGGAGGCGCAGGTAAAAATATCGGTTAAGTTTAGGCAATGCGATGTAATGAAGAATAAGAATGGTAACACTTGGTATGTTTGAGAACCTACAAAGTTGATTTATATCTTATTCGGACTATAGTCAAATATTTTAGACGGCTTCTCATACACACCATTGCGTCAGCTCAATTTTCCATTATTTGAAGTATCATCACATCAGAAGAACATAGCTATCTACCTTTTCTTCTACGCTAATGAGTATATTCATTATTAATGCACTCTTCCAATAAAAATCAAATCAAATTGGACTTGCTGACTACTTCGGCATACTGAAATAATTTATTGTTAAACGCATGCACGTACTTAAAAGCTAATATTTTAGGATTTCGGAATCCACCATCCATATTACTGTATGAAAACATTCAATGTTATAATAGATATAATCTTCAGGCAATTATTACGTAAGGAAAAATTGAAACGGAGCAATTATTTGCGGCTGCCCTATAAAAAAGTCATAATAGGCTAGGCGGTGAAAATTTCAAAAAAGATATAGTTTTATACTACGCCATCTACAATGGAGAAGATCCATATGGGTTAATAATTTGTACCACTTTGACAAATTAAATGAGAGATGGAACCGGTTTTAATCCAATACATTCCAACCGAATACTTGCAACTTGCCAACCCTGCTGAGAAACCAGATGTGAAATAATTCATATCGTTTTGTTGCTATTATAAACGTTTTGAATTTGGATCGCTAAATACTTTAAATTGATTTTCACAGCCAAATCTAAAATAATTGAAGTGTTCACGGCAGTACTAATAATTACTATTATTTCATTAATTAGTATAATAGTAATTATTATTCCTTCTGATTTCTTCAACACATCATTTTTTGTGCAACAATACTTGAGCATAAATCTGATGCCGAAATTCTTCGGGGTCGGATATTTGGTAAGCAAGTTTTTGCCAATTTTAAAATGCCAGAAAATATATCTTAGTTTAAATAAATTTCTTTTCCATAAGAAAAAATTGAAAACCAACTAGAAGCAACCCAGTGCAGGATGTCTGGGAAAGATTTGTTGCAAATTTTATTTTTAAATTTCAATTGACTCCTTCCGCTGTCATTTGAAACAATTATGGTGTATTACTTTGATTTCTTAAGTAGCACCGTACAATTTACACAAGTTCCAGGAAACGAAATTATTCTCACAATCCAATTAATTATGGTTGGGTTATATCAATAAACTGAACTTTCAGCCTCATCAATTTATGCTGCAACTTCATGAGCTCAACAAACACTTTTTCCTATTGACAGCAATTATAATACCATCCAAATTTCCGAGTATGTACAAATTTCTATACAGTCCACTAAAACTTTGTTTCGTCCGTAGCGTAAATAGTAATAAAATAGCATTTACATAATATCTCGACTCAAACACATCTAAGCAGCGACAAGGACACTGGTTTGCTAGAAAACCAAGGTTTTTTTCTCGGTTCAACCGAAAACTTTCAAGAATAGAAAGGAAGTATTTGTTGCAAATTTTATTTTTAACTCTCAATAATTTATTGTTTCTTCCGTCATTAAATTAATGACGGAAGAAACAATAAATTCAAATTTTGAAACAGTTATGGCGTAAACTCTTTGCGGTTCACACAAAAGTTGAAGGATGGAAAATTTTTAACCATGTTCAACTACCGCCGTTTGAATAAATTATCTTCTATTACTCTGATTTGATTATTTTTGTGGGTAGAAGCTTATTAGTTTGCACACGATGCAGGAAATGGAATTTTTCTCCCAATCCAAATTATTATCCATGGGTTGTAATGTTGTAGTGATTGATCCTATTTATACAAGCTCTGTGGCATAGACAAAAGAAAACAAAATCAATGATTCTTATATTTTGTTGTGTTTAGGGAAACCTTTTAGATTGTGGGGTCAGCTGAAATATCTAGAACTGATTACCATCTACCTCCTCCATTACCTTATTCATTACCTCACCTCTTTATTGTTATCACTTTGTTGTATCAATCACTTATAACAATTTATTGCACACGATTTCATTTATACCAACTTCTTTCTGAGTCCTTCAAAAATCCATTTATTTTCGTCATTCTTTGGCCCCAGGAACTGCTTCTTCACGGTTATCCACTCTTCCCTCCGCTAATCTTCTTTGAAAACTGCCTTCTGTTTTTTGAGACCATGAGCAGGAGCCTTGATGAGGATGTAGAAAAATTGAAGTAAGGTCTATGTATTAAGCTCATTGGATTTCCACAAGTTCGTTTATTATAGAGGTATAAATATTTAGCACTAGAAATATTTCAGGCAGAATTAGAATGGGCAAAGTACTGCGCTGGAAAAACCACGGCTTTGTTGACAAAAATTGTTTAAAATTGCTGGGGTTGAAGTGGCAAGGGAATTAAGCCATTATTTCGGCCGGCATTTCATGTGTTACATTATTCAAAAAACTTTACTAGCCTAAATTTCAGGTACGAAAATCTCACAATCAGGAGAAGACCTGTTTCTAACCAACACTTCTCAAATTCATGCCTGCGCACAATACTCGACCGGTGCGTCCGTGCTCAGCTGCTCAATGGCTTATTCAACAAGGGTTACTCCTGGCTCATTTATTCCTTCAAGCTGGTCTTTCTAACTATCGCAATCCTGACTGGCTATGCAGGGGTGCGGAGCTTTTCTCACGACTCGGGGTCTACTAGTTTGTTGCGTTTGGTTGCCTTTGTATGTTCAGGTGCTATACATTGGACTATTTGGCAAGACGTTTCGCATCCACAATTTAATGCAGCCGTTGAAATTCGGAAATGGTACGGGCTCGTCAAAAAACTCGACCAACCCGAAGAATGAATTGGTTGGGAAAGAAAGTCATGGCTATTGACACCGTTGGAATTAAAGTAGGTAGCTTCCACACAGTTGAGAAGGAATCAACACTAATTTTCTTGGACTTATTAATTCTGTCGTGTTTACTCATAAGTCTATAATGATACTAAAAATTCAAGTCTTGGAAGAATTTTGAAAAAAACACTATAACACCATTATATTGGTCAAATTTACAAACACAATTGGGGGATATGCTCAAAATGGTTTCCATAATTTAATAACATTGAAGGGGAGACACTATTTTGGAGAGCATGGGTAGGTGCTGCCATTTTATTTCTACAATTCGACACGCTAGCTCGGAACTATTTTAATCGCAAATAAGATATTGTAATAGTGGAATAGCCCACTCATTAAATTGTCCAGAACGTATAGTGTGGTTTAGAATTTTCATAAAATTATAAACGTGTTTTCAGTGCGATGTAGTCATTTTATTCCGTATATTCAAAACATTGCTGTATAATAATACATGTTATAAAACGTCCTGAATTGCATCAAAATTAAACGTCAGAAATAACCTGGTTACCTTTTTTAATCAATGCAATGGAAAGTACACGTATCCTTTCCTCCCAACTTTTGATTTGGCATTTTAAGCTATTAATTACTTGTAGCCACTTACATTTATTGCTCCCGATTGTTTCTATTTCAAGTTCATGAAAAGTACATTTACTTTCATCCTACCCTGATGACCCCAGATGCTGGCCCGAAGTGATGCCAAAGGTGATGCAAAGGTATTAACAGGACACCTGACAATGAGTTGTGAGAGAGAGTGAGTGTCTTTATCGGTGATTCGACAGAGTCCACGTTTACTTAACGTTATTTTATCGTTTATTTAACAATCTTTCTTTAGACAGCGCGAACAAACGAATTCTTTTAGAAAGCTATCCTTGCTTTTTTCTGCAAGCAAAATAATATTTCAAAAGTTAAAAATTCTATAACTTAACAATATTAAATTTTTGAGCCCAACAACTTTAAAACATACAAAATTTCATAGGCGTCAAGATATCCAGAGATCGCTTTCATCCAGAGTTCGGCAAGTGACCAACCCAGCAGAGCACCTGCAAAGA
>JAQFXU010003635.1:0-15691 GCA_034693705.1 Spatulosminthurus flaviceps
ATGAGGAGCAGTAATGGATTCAGAAGGAAAACTCGGAAGAAGAGAATTTGCTCTTATGTAGAAGTGTGCGTTCTGCATGAACATACCTACTGCTACTACAAAATGTATATTTATATGCAACTGACATATTGTGCGTGATACTCGCTCTGTAGTACTACACCCATGGCTTCAGGAACTTCAGCTGACTTTGTATGAGTTGCGTAGGTCGCTCGCTCAGAATCCGGGCTCTCGTCGCAGAACTACTAGGGCAGTGAAAAGACCAAGGAATGGGCACAGCATGTTTAAAGGAGGGAATTCGAATGATGCAATACCTTTGTGGAATTTGTCAGATCATCGTAATCCTATATCTACCTCATACTTTTCTCACCATAAGCAAGGGAGTCTTATCTCTAAATTTTAGTGCAGAATTTACGACCTTATTACAGCCGGAGATAAAAGATCTGGAGTACAAAAATACATTCCACTTACAAATAACGACAGCGGCAAGAAGACGAATAGACTCATCCGGTGGGTCACAGGTTGGGAAAAATGGTTTCAAAATATAAGTCGAGAAGGTAAGAGCGACGATAGCCTGCGAGCAAGGCCGAACGATCATACACTCGACCCAGAGACGAATGAATGCCAAGAAAGGACCAAACGTGACCATTATGTAAGCGTAGTCCGCTCCAGTTTTCGTGATCATACATCCCAGTTCCGCGTAGCAGTAGGCTCCAATCATTGAAAATATACCGGAGACAGTCCAAACGACTAGAGCTAAATTGGGACTGCCCGTAGACACCAGTACTCCAGACGGTGAGACAAAAATACCGGATCCAATAATACTTCCCACTATGACAGTAATTCCGTTCAGGAGGGTCATCTGAGCTTTCATGCCCACGTTCTCCTCCTCCATTTTATGGACTTCCCCAGACGGGACCTCGGCATACTTTGTATCCTTCTTCTCGGGCATTATGATTTTATACTATCTGCACAATTCAGAATCTTATCGTCAGCTTCTTTGAATCCCTGGAAATCATAGTAAACCAAATTCCGTGCATTTTAGCTTTCCACCTACATTACCACACAAAATCCTTTACTACTAAACAACAGGCACATAATCAATAGTAAATTTCATATAGTAAGTACAAGTGAAAGCTAATAAAATACAGTATAACGTCTAAATCTATAATATTACATACACACTAATAATGATGTTAAAGTGCACTGCCGCTTTCCCCCATTGTCAGTCGTCACTACCGTCAAGTACAACGTGACACGAGATTAAACTTGTTTCAAGTTCTGCACACAAACTTTCTAGCAATACTTCAGTGAAAGTTAATGCGAAAGTTCCCATGGCTGGAGAAAAAACAGCATCCTCGATCTAGCCATTTTGTCCCTAACTGAACTTCACCGAATTTTTTAATTTTTGGATTTCGATACAGACGCGCTTTGTGACAACGGAATCAAACCATTTTACGGTCTATTGTGATACGGCGAAAAATCTAAATCATAAGCCGACGCCTCGAGACTGTCGAGACCTGAACTATAGTTACTTCCGATAAAAAATAATTTCGAACTAAATAATCAAACTCTCAAACGAAACATGTCGGGCGAGCCAATCACTCTAGTTTCATTTTACAACTAACAACTCTGAAATCCCAAACAATTAAAAGAGTATTACAACAAGATTCACTGAATTCCTGCAATGATGGTCACGAACTCAGCCCAAGCAAAAAATTGTGTCACTGGTACTTGCTCAACAATTTTGAACGAAGATAAAATTTGCATGAATAATCAAATTAGATATTAGTCTCTTCATCGCTTCGGTAATTAAAAATTATATACATATTTTGTCATATCAAAGCCATTTCCGATTTACTTTACTGAACACACTAATGCCATACAAATACTCCCCCAGTTTAATGACACGCAATACATAGGTCTGGCTAAGAAAATAAACTTGTCCTGTTGTATGACAGGTAACTTTAATTTGATAAATTTTTGCAATCAATTTAATTGCTGAATTAAACTAACTCGAAAAGTTTGACTTTCACACATCTATCTTCAAAAAATAGCAAGCAATACAAAAAGAAATTGCGTTATAAATTAAGCCTAAATACATATATAAGTAAACAGTGGTTTCAAAATCAATACCTCAATACTCAATAATCCTCTTAATCCAAGAGATTTAAACTGATTTTTTTCTCCGCTGTGTCCAGACTTCGACGTTGGAACTAACAAATAATGTATCAGGCTTTTAAAGCATATAGTCTGGTTTACATCATGAGCATTCTAAAATGATAGTATAACATTAGTGTAGCATCAAAAGAATGTCACAGTTCCAAATAACTTCTTCCGCACTAATAATTGCAATTTACTATTATTAGAACACTACCGCTTTTTTATGCTGAGTGCAATAACATGGAATAACCTAAATATAAACTTGAACGCTGGAACTATTACTGAAGCACCAATGATGCCGTGTCTACATTTACTGATATTCCGCAAAAAAAACTATTCAGGACTCGTTGACAAAATCACTTTTACCAGCACTCGTTTATTTCCGATCAGCACCTTGTTTCAATTCCTCTGGAGTTTGGACATTATTATTCATCCAAAATTATATAGGACGGTAAATTTCTTGTTAGCATTTAAATTTATTATAATATAGTTTTTAATATAGTTACACAAGTTCTTGCAATCCAACAAGACATATATTTTTATTTGCTGTATAACCTCAGCTGGCTCAGCTGAATTAATTTAGATAATCACAAATTAGTTCCGCGGACTTTACACAGCTGCCACTAGGAAATAAAATATCGGTTGAAATAATAAAGGAAATGTATTTACAGGAATTTTTTGGAGTCCTCTACCGCGCTGGGGAACCGGCGTATACCAGCGAGGAACTTTGCACACTCTAATACCGTCCACGGCAAGGATCAGTAGTCGTGTGAGCGAAGTAAAGACAGAATATGGCTCGACTCGCTGACTTGTTGCAAAAAACGTAGGTATATATCCCAGTACGTCGAGTTTTAACGAAGAGTGCTCGGCCCGTGCGTTTTAAGACTAAAGATGGTTTCGCATAGGTTTTACTTGGCAAGTCGCAAAGCGACGACGCCTCTTCCAAATTAAAGTCGCTCAGTCGTTCGCTTGTCTAGTCGCGATGAAAATTTTTCATAAAAATTGCTTTTAATTATTTTAGTCAAAGGCAAGGGTGTCAAGTGGCTGACTCGAGTCGGTAACAATGGTCAACTTTAGCTGTACGCGAAATTGCTACAGAAGTAGCATATAGTTGAGTAGTGATGTATACAGCCTGTGGATATCTGCAACAGTGATTATTTTCGTAAAGACAAGTAAAAAGGTCGCAGTCGCTTTCTGAAGGTATGTGAACGCGACTGCAATTTAAGCATCGAGTAAGAATCGCTTGTGACTAAATTTGGGGCTATGAGAAACCAGCGAAAGCAAAAGCATTATTTTTGTGCGTAAGTGTAATTTCCTTTCAGGCCCGAGCTGCACATACATCAAACTCCAGTGCATAGTTGTAGATATTTTGTATTGTTAGTTTAAGAACAAAAAATGGCACAAAGCCATGTACAGCTGTTACAATTCGGGTTGGAAACATGTATTGTTATTTTGACGCTAGTTTTTGGATTTCGTAATAAAGCTTTACGTAGCTCTTGTACACAGAGGAGTGTTTTTTGTTGTCTAGATTTACCTTTACCTCTCGAATGAACTCGGAATCAGTCATTTAGAAACCTTTTTCAAGCTACATACCTTTTTCATGATCTAGTATGGAAGACAGTAAAATTACATGAAGAGAGGATATGGATGTACTGCCGGCAAACAAAAGCAAAATGAACGCACACACAGTGTTAAAAAAGGAAACAAAAATATATGCCATTTGAATGGCAGAAAAGCAAATGCGTGCGAGAGTGCAAGAAGTGCAAGGCTCGTTTCCACGAGCGCATGAGGACCGTTGGTTGTTCGAATATTTGGAACTGTGGCACTGTATAGATGTGGAAAGGTCTGTGGAGAACGAGATTGTATATATACAGGTACGTATCTATATGCAAAAGAAGCAGCCGCTGACGTTAGCCTGCAAACGCAAGCAGGGGAAACCAGCTTGATGGGAAAAATTAGCCCTATATATGCTTAGAACTACTTGGAAGCTTTATAGAATCACTGCAAAATACATACATAAACGATTATCATCGGGTTCTTAATTTGTACGGATAAGTACTTGAGGGAGTAAAAATAGACGCTGTATGCTAATATTAACTATGGATTTAAAGACCAATTTTTTCTGGTAACCAAGTCCAAATTGAATTTGACCACCCCGTTCACAAAGGATTATGACTAGTGTGGTGTTCTCGCCATCCGTCATGCAGAGGTCATTAATAAAGGCCAACGGCGAGTCAGAACTGACTAGTATCGATGTATATACGACCAGTAAAGAAAAAAGGAATGTTGGCGTGAATTTTTGTGAAATACAAATTGTTGTGCACAAATATAAATATTTGTAAATAAATAACGCAGAAAAATCAGCGGGGAAGGAAAACATAGTAGGAAAACCTGGTGAATTGCGAAATATGTCAAGTAGTTTTGAGAGGCAAGGCATCACTTTTTATGATTGTCTGACCCAGTAACTCACCCGATGTAATCATCTAACTCCTTGGAAGGATCATAGGCACAGGGAGGGAGTAAAAAATATAATTGAGATCCTTATGGAGTTGACCTGCACGTGGGAGGTAGAATGGATTTTTAAGTTGACGTTGGAACTGGCAGCTACTGAAACTGAGAATGTTGTATTTTATCATTGCTAAAATTTTTGCGTGCGAGTTTTGGTCGTCATGGTCTTGCGGCTGCGTTCCGGCTCCAACAACTAGAATTTCTATTTGGTGTGGGTGGATGAAGACCCAAAGATCGATCTTCCGCTTTCAACGTCAACTTAAACCCAACTGCAAGGAGTTTATACACACTCAAAGGCACCAATTTTCTTTGTAGGTACTATGAATCTGTTGAGAGCGTTAGATAAGTATCTATAGATACGTGTACAATATTTATATCTTTTGGTCTCTATAGGTGCTCTCCTTTCAATACGATTTCCAATTTTCTACGTCAGGTACTTATGTACTGTCATGTGCGTAGATAAAGGTTTTGACGTCGAAGACCGTTGGCATAGTTTTGTGAAAATCTATAGGCTCATCAACGGGTTAGTATAAAAGAGTTGTTCCATTTTGACCGAAGTATGTATACATGCACATGTTGTTGAAAGGTTACGTAGACCGAGACACACAGAGCTGTGAGGCTCCTCTTCCATTTCCTGTCACTTCAGCCATTGCATTATTGCAAAGCCAATTGACCGGGGTAGCTTGAGGATTGATTGAAAATACTTAGTTCTTACTGCATGAAAGACGAAGTCAAACTTAGAACGCGCGTGAATCTGACAGAAAGGCCGTAATAAGAGGAAACTAAGCTCGCTGTTTAGTATTGTCAAACAGCAAAGATCACATCACCGTCAGTATAAGTGTAGACAACAGAAACACGAGGATGGGGGTTTTGAGGAGTTTAGTTTGGGATTTGAACTTCATTCATGCCTTGCAAGTACTATGTAAATACATATACGCAGTGTGCAGTAACCAAAGCTTATTATTGAGTCCCAAACAATTTGCTTGGTTCAACGCCCTTTGTCATTTTGATGGGTGGCCTTTTTAATTGTAATAAAATCCGACTGCTAACTTTTTTCTTAATGGACGCTGCTGTATGCTTTATGTTTATTCAAAACAAAGTGCGAGCAAATTGTAGCAAATAACTAAGACTGGCACCATTAAGGTCACCAATGTTATCTCCTTATTCTACATTCTAAATTGCTTCAAGTAAGTATCCGATATCAAAGTTATAGTATTCCAGTATATTTCCATGGTATTAAAAATAGTGACAGTTTTTACAGAACATTTGGGTCTCTGGTTTTTAGCTGGTCTTGGTCGTCCTAAAAAATATTTAGCTGATAATAAGGTGGAACGTTAATAATATTTTATGTCGTTTGCCTATTCCATAACTGCTATGTATATGAAAGCATTAAGCACTCACAGCAAAAATTAGTATGGGCTTGTCCCGTCACAGATTCTACACAATCCTTCTCTCTACTTCTGTTCGGAATAATCTGTAGAGAATCGCATTTAAAACTATACAGGGTCGTACTAAAACAGAGTGTACATTACATGAATTTGCGCACTGAAAATTCTAACACATCTATTCATTGAGGTAAGATATGCCCCCACCTTTAGAATGCCGAACTTGTTGAACTGAAAGCAGCATCCGGTTTGCAGACAGATGACAATACAACCGTGAATAAAACCACGTCTGAAAATAGCATGACTCCAAGAGACTAATATTGGGTCTCCATAATAAATGTAAAGTACAATCAACCTGTCTACTACTTGAATGCTCCAGTACTCATAAAAATATAGTGTTACGAACGACAAACCAGACAACGCAAAATCTGGCCAGTGACATTGACGTACAAGTCAAAGGTCTGAATGTCTGAACATATAATAAATACAAAGGTACGATGTAAAATTTAGCTTTAGGTTAGTTTGGTTACTTAAATTCATTTTTGTTTCATTATTATACAGACAGATTCCCCGACAATAATAATTATTGCAGTTATTTACTACATTTGCTTGAGAGTTGAAGAGCTGCGCTCCAATATCAAACTCATTTAAGTATATTAGTTTGATTTTGAGCCTTTGTAATATAATTCTGCCAGCTCATTCTTCATTCCTATTTTTACCTCCACCCTGGGCCTGAAGTCTGAAGCTTTCCTAAAAATGAAATGCCTGGACCAAGCTTGTATGCAAAACTCCAGAACTAATTGGCAATATAACGTATGCTTTTATCTTGGAAGGCTGAATCGCTGAATGCCTAAATTTTTATTGCTACTGATGTAGCACAAACACTTTAAACAACTTAATGGAACTTGCATCATTTAGATACAAGCGTGTGAAACCGCTAAACGCTGCACTTTTTTTGATACGCGAGGGTTATTTAATTCCTTCAATTCATAAGGCAAATAAAAATAAAAGGTAAACAATACCTAGCGGAATGTACATAACTGAACCAGAATTACGCTAAGCCTAAAATTCATGGGTGTTATTTTTTAACTGATAAGGTGCGTTACTTTGTCTATGCAGTATGTATAGCTCTAACTAGCGAAAATAGCACACAAAAATTCTAGCACTCACTAATTATTGTAAGTAAGTGTTATTTAATCCATAATAAACAAAAAAAATGATACAAAAGGATGTTCTATTGCTGTCCGCATTTATTATTTGTCACATAGATTCAATCTAAACTTTCATGCTTACAAAAGTTACCTCCTGGAAATTGCAAATTTAATGAAGCCATAAGTACAGCCAGTACATGCAAACAAGTGAAATCCGGCCTTGTTTAAATGACGAAAGTACTTACTTGTAATGTCAGTCTCTCCACGATTTATTGAGTGTGCAGTGTGAAGAGGTAGCATTAGTAATGTATCACTAATGAAGTAAGTATTTTAGTAGTTACAATCGTCATTGGATTTCACATGGAGGTTTTTGCACATTGCAAATAATATTAATGGGAATGTGCATTCCGTGCTATTTTTACGGCTTTTTTTTAGAAGGAATTTTTAAAATGCTGATATATGCATAATGCATTGTGCAGAGGAGAATCAGTATAGATCTTAAATCTTTTTCGTCTCCTTAATTTAATTAGGTCTTTATATGCCATCCCCGATCTTACTAACTTCATATTCTCAATTAAATACTTATGCATCATGTGCACTATGTCTGAAAAATTAGTCTAAGACTCAAAACGAGACAGTATATTTAAACCTTGAAAGAACTGTGCTCATCCAAGAAAAGATATGAAGCTTTTACTCTCACAAGTTTGCAATGTGTTTGTTTTCACAGCTTCTCGTTTAAAAAATAATCTGTCTGCGCAAAATTAGAATTATTTTTGCTCTAATTCCAATTTCAAAAGTATTTTACCGAGTATCATTAAAAATTAAAACTAAAAGTGTCATATCTTTCAGACCGAAATCCGAAATATAACCTTACACACATACAGATACGTATGTGTATATCATTTACATCGGCTTAATTGGACATTGGTTAAATTCAAGACAACGATTGCATCGAAAAGACCCGGCGGCAGTATTGAATTGTATTGTATACCCGTAAAAATTTAATGTTTCAAACTTTAAGCACAGTTAAACTTTTCAATTTTTAAGTTTCAGCAAAAATTCTCTGAAATGTTTTACTATAGATGTAGCACCAAAATGTAAGTGGCTCATACATGGTCAGGAGGGTATCATAAGGTCGCAAATTAACTTTTACTATAAACGAAATCGAGGGGAGATGGGAACATCATGCCTTTCCTTTTGTGAGACAGTTTGAATCATCTGTGTTTTATTGCATTAAGATAATTTATTCAGATAACCTGGCTTCGGTCTCTAAAACTATATATCTGTACTGTAGCTACATTTATACTTGTAGGAAGCATAATGAAAGCTGATGCAATATGAACTTTCCTTGCAATACTCCATAAGTAAGTATGTACTCACTAATTTTCTTGTACGATGTAGTGCCCCCAGCGAGGCTCAAAACAACGACAACAAGCCTTCCGGAAATGATTGCATGTGTGGGTCCGCCGGAGAAATGTGAGAAGTTGCATTTGTAGTAACTTACTCCGAAATGTGACTCAAGAATTTGTAACCAGAATGATTATGTCGTCATTTCCTGTGTCTAATCCGGAAAAGTATGTCTCCAAGTGTATTTATAAACTTCATCAGCGTTTTTGCAGGCAAAAAGCATTTCATCCTAGGACAATCATTTCAAATAAACTTTCTGTTTGGTTAGCCATTTCTTGGTTTCAAACTTTCTGTTTGTCGAACTACCGAGATTCAATTTCAATTGTCACTAGTGGATTTGGATCCATAGTATTTTAAGTCCTTTATTAATTTAACACGCACTTCGGGTGGAAATACTTCATGAGGATGCAATCTACCATCCGTATATTATAAAGCCTGCGAATCAGATTGACTTGGAAATTTGAACACATAATAGTAATTGATTCCTTTGATAAATTGAGGAGTTCGAGGTGTACTTGTATCTCTTTATATATTTGTTAAAGCATTGTATTAAATAAGTTCCAGTCCATCTGAAAGAGGATAAAGTGAGGAGTAATGCGATTGAGTTCCTTTTCTCATCATCCAACATGAAGGAGCCTCTTGCAGTCTTCGTACTGATTTGGGGTACTTGCTCATTTTGGAACATTTAATGGAACTCTCTTTTTTTACTAATCAAAGGAAATGCCATAACAAAGGTTGCTTTTCAGTGCAGCTACTTACGCGTGTTTGTGTCAAAATACAACCCTGAGCCTCACGAACGGGATTTATTGTATACCCGGCCCTAAATCAATCCTTGACATAATAAGCTCACGACAGAGATATTTCCTAAGCCAGCAGAATTAATTAAAGGTCTTCTTGGATTCCATGCAAAACTAGATGTTCATTGTTTTTTTCAGACACAGAGTCTGGAAAGAATTTTGGAACTGTTTCATTCTATCATTGCCAGTCTCTATAGTTCTTATAGTTCGTTGTGAACTAATTTGGAGCAAAATTGTTCTGCGCTTGAACAATGCTCTTGAATTCAGTGAAATATTTTCTGGAGCATTACCAAGAGAGGTATAGGTCCTTAAAAGTTGTTATTCATAAGCAGCAATGCACATTGACAAACAACTTGATAAAAGTATGTTTTGTTTTTAAATTCAAAAGCACTTTAAGTCCCATGTCTACCCTTCTAACCGATTTAAAAACACCCAAACAAAGCAATGAATGTAATTAAAATTCCGATTTTCATGAGTTATCACCAGAGGCTTAAATTCCCTTTCATTTATTTGAAAACATGGACTTTGACTGGAAGTATAATCATTGTTGGTCAGGCTGCAGGCTCATGGAAGGACTTGCCTGGGGCAACATACAATTTAGGCAGACTTAATTACCACCCTATGCTTGCTGCAATTATGCAAAAACTTGGCAATGCATACGATATTTATTATGCCTTGGTGAACTCCAAATCATCAGGCATACATATCTTATCCTGGCAATCCTTTACATGACTTATTAAAATGGCTAAGGCAGCAAATTCAACTTTATGCCTGGCTCACGGTCACGGTGGTTGTCGCATTATGTACTGGTGCACTTGCTTGAAATTCGGTACATTTCAGAATGTAAAATCTTCAAAAAAGATACCAATTCTCGATGGCCTTTAACTTACGCCATGGCGTACTACTTGTATATTATTACAGCAGTAATTAGAGGGACTTATAGAATATCGTATACATATTCATTTATATGGTTATAAAAATTCAAAATAGTGTATAAACATTATTACCTTTTAAATTCATTTTAAAACATTTTGTCATTATACTGGCAAATACTGTTGAAGTAACAGTGAAATAAAATTATTATTCCTTTCTCTCTTATATTAGGCAACGTTCCTGATTAACCATTTATGCAACCCACCGCACTCCCAACAAATATTGAATTACAAAGTGGTAAAATATTTTAGTTGTTATTTAACCATTTTAAAATTAATTACTGGACTCTTTGGTTGTTGCTTAATCAAACTTTTACTTGTGCTGTCAATCTTTAGGACCATCTTCAGGTTGTCATTAAATTGTTATTTTAAATTGTTATTTAAATTCATACGATATATGTATATCCAAAAATAATGTCAAATGAAATGAAACGCAAGTGGGACTCCCTTAATCAATGAGCGGGCAAGTCTCATGGATAGTGAAAAATATTACCAAAAAATATATCTAGTCGGCATTCAGCATCGTTTTAAACATTGATAAATGATTTCATCCTCACCGCATCGGTAACTTCACGTTGGACAATGTATAGTGTATTAGTTACAACTCATTCGAAATTCACGGGGTTAGAATTTGAATTTACACTGTGATGAGGTAGCTATAGGCTAATTTCTATACTGATCTTAGGGAGAAAACTATAAAAAGTAACTATATAGGACTTAATATTTAACCGGGACTTATTGTAAGACACTGTAATAATATTAAATTCATCTGGCTTTACAAAATTTGCCATTGACAAACATGATCATAATAATAGTAATCATCTGTAAAACCTGTTTTCGATGATAGTCACACTTTTTCTGTCACGTTGTCACATGTACAAGAATTGAAGTACAAGGAAAGGCACCTGTTCGTCGAACGGAAACGGAATAATATGTTAGTTGGCGTTTTCGAGGAATCTTTTCAGACAACGAACCTTCAAGTTGATTTTATTTATGTCATGTCTTATTAACAATTGCGATAGAATTCATTTAGTAAAATTTTGGCAATTTAAGGTAAATACGGATCTACTGGCGAGTTTTCCTTACTGAAACAATGGTTGTCACGATAATAATCATGCACATGCAGCTTTTTCACTTTTTCTGTCTCACTGTTCCATTTATTCTAAGAACACGGCATTTAATTTCGTGATATTTACACTGTGTAAAAATAATTTTTTATTATAAGTAGGGGCTTTGGGGCTTAAAAGTAAGTTCTGGACTGCTCAAAGTTCAATGAACGAGCTTGATAACTATGATAGTTCCGAACGAAGTTGATTTTCGATTGCTTTCCATATTTTCCAGAATTATAACTCATCATTAGAAGGGGAAATCCAGAACATTGTTAGTTATTTTGCACAATTTTAGGCAACAAGGCAACCATTCAACAATTCAACAACCTTTCAGAAAATTAAAGAATTTTCACTCTCGAAAATTCAGCACACTTCGTGCAATTCCTCCGATTTTATGAAAAACCGGGCCAAAGCTTACCTATTTGACTAAAACGTTTGGGAGTTTAAAAAATTAGGAAATGGTTGGCAATACCATCAGCTGCACCTCCTGAATTTGTCTGCACAGCACAACTGTATCAATGATTTCCCCGGATTTTAAATTATTAATATTTTTATACTATAAAGCGCATAAAAAAATTGAACATGGCCGAAAAGTTTTCTTTATAAATCCAACTAACAAATTATTCCCGTTCGACGAACGGGTACCTTAACTTTTATAATTTTAACTAAACTCTTCCTTTGAAGGCTGATTTTTTCTCAATTCATCGGAAAAGATTCAGATGATTCCTGAGATAGCATTTTCTCTAGACTCTTTAGAGCGCAGACAGAAGTCCTCCCCGGAGATCCCCTTGTTTAAATCATATGTAATGTAAAGGCAGACTTTTTAGAAGAATCTCCATATTCTATACAATGCAGTGGCAGAAATTTGAAGAATGTTTTGTTTTCCAGGCGCCTTTTATTCCTTTCTTGGTTGCAAAAACACTGAAAGATTTTCACATAAAAGTCTTAAAAATATTGCAATTTGAGATTTTCTGAATCAACATAAAAATTTCTATGTACCAAAATAGAATTTGAACTATTGGTCAGTAAACCAACTAAAACTTATTTGCAATGCATGCCAAACATCCGAATCCTGTAAACCACATAGTAAAAATGCAGATTGTTGTATTTGACCAACCAAAAATTCCCTTATCAACGCCATTCCGGAGTGTAGGTTTAATTTGATCAATCAAAGACGTACAATAACCTCCAATTAAATACTACCAAATTGAGAAAGCACAAACAATGAAAATTAGCGCAGTAAAATCGCTGGTTCAAATTCACTAATCAATACGGGGAAAATTCTCCATTTAAATGCCTCAAAAAGCCAGACGGACGTTGCCCTGTTAATTTAAATAAGAATGTCGCGATTATATTACAATCGGTTTTTAATTTTTGAGCCCCTGTGCTCCATCCAGTCCTGGGAGTGCAGGCTCAACGAGCAACTCATGTTATGCTTATTCCCTATGATAGGTTGTAATCACAACCCAATATAAAACTAAATTATTAATAGCCATACATGGAGCAGTAACTTGCAAAAAATTCAGAATAGTTGCATTTTATCGCATGAAAAAATAAGGCGGTATTTGACGAGTCAATGCGAAAAGATTCTAGCTTTCACAAGGGCAAGAGTAGTCCTTAAAGTATTTTGATTCATTCAGGAGCAGTTTCATGAGGTAATTTGCATATTTTCAAATTGGACGGAGTACCTTATAGGCTATGTATTGAAACAGTATAAAACCCCTGCTGCATAAATGAAACAGTTTAAATGAAACGAAATGAAAACAATTTTACCGATATTTGTTTTAAAAAAACATTTAAATAAGCATATAAGGTTCACATTCTTACCAGAAAGGCCAGGCGATATGCAAACCCTGCGGACGGACTTCCCAATATTTTGAAACCACACTGAATCAATGCGGTTCCTGAGTTCCTACACTCTAAAAAATAATTTTGAAAATCGATAGGATTCCTGGGTCAAAAGGCTTGGACGTGGAAACCTGTTACAATTTAACAGGTTCCCCTATTGAATATATAATTTTTACAAACATTTAACAGGGGTCCATGTAATTCTACAGGGGCCCAAGTTAAATTTTAACAGGTTTCCACGTCCAAGCCTTTTGACCCAGGAATCCTGTGAAATGGCCTGATTTATTTTTTACTGTGTACACGAAAGGACTGTTGGCCAAACTGGAATAAATTATCGTTGAAAAAGAATTTTCGTGGCTTGTACTATTCTTTGTTCTGGTTTACAGTATACGTTTTAAAACAGAAAGGGAATTGTGTTTTCCTTAGTGTCAGCTCAATCAGCAGCGTCTGTTGAAATCAATTTTAGAAAAATGGCCACCCGAAGAGCTAGCATTGGGTCTATGGAGCACAATATCGATACGTAAGCATCCGTTTTTATTTTTATACCTTAAATTTCAATAGCCCTGATAATGTATTGCGACTGATAAGTATCCCGACAAAGACCTAGATCAATGCTGAGTCAGCACTCCTTGGTGTCAACAACAATGATCCGTACGTTAATGAGATTGCTGGCAAAATCCACGAGAAAAAACCTTACCCACGTAAACACGGAACCACCGAAAGCGGTCAGATTTATACTCCGTGACCACGGAGGCAAGGGCCACGGAGGAGGCATAGACCATGGAGGCACGGACCCACGATGCACTTACTTGTATTTATTAAGGTTAGGCTAGATTTCCAATCCCCGAAGAGAAATTCTTCAAAGAAGGTTAGGTTAGGTTGAAATCCCCCAAATAAAATTCATTATTCATGAGTCAGCACCCGTGGGTACGTATATATGCTATGCATCCTCCGTGGTCCGTGCCTCCGTGACCACGGAATATAAATCTGGCAACTTTCAGTGGTTCCGTGCCTACGTGGGTAAGGTTTTTTCCAATGTTGCCAACACCCCGTTAATTAGGTGTCAAAAGAGTTCATTCGCTTTCAAACGCCTTGGTCCAAGACCCTTGGGGTCATTACCGCTGGGCCAAAATTGTCTGATTTAAACTGAAATTAATATGCTATTTAAGGATGAAATAATAGAAGGATATGGAAAATTATTGTTAGTACGTTTTAAAACTGTTTGATTGTGTCGCAAATTACTATTTTAAGCAGAGCTAAGTGGCAGTTTCAGCTGACTTGTGTGGAAAAGGCAGAGCACGAGTTAGAAAGAGGGAACTTTACAGAAGCTGAAAAACTTTGCGAGGCAGATATGTAAGTACTTGGCAGTGGTTATTATCTAATTCGGTTTGTTAAGGCGATTAGTCTCACCCTCGGAGCGGAAGATAATTTTCTAGGAAGAAGAAGTTAAGAAACAAGTTAATCTGGCCAAGTATAATTTGTAACAATTGTGTGTTTCTGGAGAGTGTCGGTACTGGAATTTTAGTTATAGTAATAATAATAATGGTTTTTATTGTCAAGAAACGCATACACAATACTAACACTGTATTAAATACTAGTGACTTACACTAAGCATGGAAGCATCGAATTCAGTTTTCACGAGGACCATAACGTTTGTTCCAACTCCAACATAAGTTATGTTCAACCTTTTGTATGCAAAATGTGTTTGTTTTCATGGAATTTAGTTTTAGAAAAAATTTAAAACTTTCGCCACCCAGTGGATAAGGATTTCGAATGCCCAACGTGTAGGAAGTTCTTCGATGGTGGATATATTATGGTGGGCCATTTCGTGAAACATCACTGCCCTTTATTCGGGAGCAAGGGCAAGGAATTGAAGCCTTTTGTTTACAAAACTTGCCATGTAAGTTACAAATTGTTATGAATACAAGTTTCTGATAGTTTTTATACGGTGCGTGTACATTCCCTACTTCAGAGTAACATTTTTTGAAAAATTTAGGAAGGCTTTAGAAAAGCGAGCGACTTGATACTTCATGCAAGTACTGATCACCCACATTGCCGCTGGCTCAGCGGATTCAAGGCAATGATGGAACCTTGAATAATTAAATAGAAGTGCTAGAAATCTTAAGGAGACACAGAATTTTGAGATTGCTTAAAATTTTTACTGATTTGCAAATTCCATTGATTTCGTGATGTAGTTTCATAATTTTAAAAATGATATTATTCTAGTCAGTATTATTCTTACTGTCACACGGAGTTTTATAAGATTTTGTGAAGTATGTTATTTAGCTTTTAAATTTGCATGGAAACATGGGGTCTAGGACATCTTGTCCAAAAGCCTTTTCGTCCAAAGGTTTCATCCAAAAAAAATTCGTCCAAAAACTATTTCGACCAGAA
>JAQFXU010003636.1:0-15687 GCA_034693705.1 Spatulosminthurus flaviceps
CCTTTGGACGTTGAGGTGTTTTGTAATACTTGTATTGATATAATAAAGAATTACACTAAATTAATAACATTGCAAGACCTTTTATTCACTCTTATTAACTGTGTACAATATCACACAAGTGTTAGTGATTTCATACTTAAATAATTTATTAGATCGGACGACGTGAAACTACAACACTTTACTTGCTACAACTACAACCAGTGAGAGCCAGAGAAGACGAGAAGAGGTGAATTTCGCTCAATATTTATCCTGGGAATACCCATCATTACCCAAAAATTCAATATATGCAGAGTATCTGCTTGAGACGGCATGGATAAACCTGACGCTCAAGTACCCGCTTGCCAGAATAAGGTGAAACCCACCGTCGAAACCGGCCTTGAACCTGAACCTCAAGTTACACTAACCTACTGCCATATTAAATTACTTATAAATACACACTCATTACAGGATAACATTATTTTTATATTAACTACATAAGAATTAATGTTCCTACATATAATTCTACAGGTCTACAAAGAATATTAATGATTAAGAGTTAGTTGAATGAAGAGATAGTTGTATACCCTTTGATCACCCCATTGCATTCATGCTCAGAAACTAACCAGGAGATCTCGTCAAAAAATGAATTCCGTATTTTTTATTTTTTTAATTCGCAATGTTATTGTGAATACGTTGTACGCACTGGGTCTAACCAAGGCAACCGATCTATAAACGAGGAATTGCATAAATTAGATTATTTGGGATTAGGGATGTTGAAAATAAAATGACTGATGATAATGCATGCAGAATCATCATTAGCACTTACAGACAACCGGCTTATATCCGTTGACGTATGTAACTACCATGTGTTTGAGTCGTTCAGACTTACAATTAGCCTTCAGTTCAGATCCATACAATGCAATAGCAAAGCAGGATTTAGGATATAAACCCGCCCCATTAATCCTGCTGCCATCAATCACGCCTATTTACAGTTGCTGATTAATGACGTCTAGACACGAAATTAAAATATTGCATCTTCCATTAAAATACTGCAATTTTCGTTGAAATTCTATGGAGAATTACTACAGAATAATCTCCTGTTTCGTCAATACTTTTCATATATTTATTACGGAGATGGGTGTTTTGACTTGTAAATTTTAGAATTTTCCCCTTCACTCATAAAATCAATAGCTCTCTACACCTACTGACAAATTCTCAAAGCAAATTGTGATTCATTATCAGAAATCACAACAATATCAACAAATCCTATAACATAATTTGAAGGAAGGCTCAACATTTTAAACTCCATTCCCCTCCTTCTTTGTACCGGGCTCAGGCAGCGAGCCAATAAGCGCAAGCTGACAGAAACCTCCTGATTAGCTTAAATCACACTCAGAGCGGGCTTGATTTAGGCTCGCTCACGCAGTGGGCTCTCCCTGTGCTAGTATAAATAAAAACGCTATCCGTGCTGGGCTGTGTAACATTTACGGAGAGGTTCATGCTTTACTGTCTGCATCCTGATTCGCTCACAATCACCATGTGCTTGATTTAGACCCGCCCACGGAGTGGGCTAGCTATATTAGTCTGTTATTAATACCGCACTAGAAATACAATATGTCAGTTTTGATTTTGGAATGGCTTAAATCACTCAAGTATATCGCAAATCATGCATTTCTGTCTGAAGTAACCTCGCCCATCCTCTGGGCTGTACAATCCCCGCCCCACCCCTGTAGGGATTTCCACATTCGTAATTGATGTTTGATAAAAAGTAAGAGCTACTGGTCCTTTTAAGGAGTTGTGATACTTTTTCAAATTAACGTCACAGTTTACCTGAGCTTTTGCTACCTACTATTGGATAAGCCGAGTAAAATATTGAATGCAGCCAATCCTTGCCAGTAAAAGCTGTGACTTAAGTAACGGGCAAATGTCACAACTCGATGAAAGGATAGTACATCAACTTCGTATGGAGAGCCCGATCGTTCAGCTGTTTCGCATAGATACAACTCAACCATGTAGTGCTGTAACATTATGCAAAGAGTTTTGAATTATCCCAAATTCAGTATAATCTAGAAAGCGCTGCTTATATTTAAGTACAATATAGATTTTGTTTATTCATTCGGAATTTTATTACAATATTTATTATTCAGCTAAATTCGTCATTAAATCTTAAAGCATAAATTCTACAGGCCCATATAAATGGGCAGCATTTATAGTACTGCCATATTATTCTCGACCGCTTTAATCGCCACAACATGCCTTAACATCTTATATTAGCGAGTTCTATTACGTCTATTCAAAGCTATAAATTGTCCTAAAAAATCTTCAACTGCATTCTTTTCTGTCCTATTTCCGGCACGTTGTTCCAAGGATTCGTCTTCGAACATATTTGATAAATCAATATATTGGGGGCTTAAACGGTGAACTCCTCGTTCCGCCAAAAAAGTCTCGTTTTTATAAGCATCAACCTTTTTATTTATCGCTTTAGCGACAAGAAAATTTCTAACTTGAGCCATGTATAAGTATAAAATTGCTAGTCTTAATTTTTCAATATCTGTATTACTAGATGCTGTCACGGAATTAAAATCCTCTGAAACAGTTGCATCTTTGTATACTATTAAAGAAGTACTGGTAGCTCTGTTACACAATGTAAAATTGAGAGCACAATCAGCCACATAACAAGCACAGCCACTGCAAGTTTTACACTTGTCTAAGAATGATCGTACGTTTGGTAAAAATTCTTCAGTCGTCAAGGTTAAATTTGAAAACATAAGTATGAATAGCGTTTTTTTTCGACTTTCAGGAAGTAGTGTTAAAAAACTATCATGTCTTTTGAGACATTTCGCTCCTTCTTTGTTCATGGAGTCAAGGAAAAGAAGCTTACGCACGAGATACATGTTGTTGGAATACAGCGACGAAACAACGGTGTGCGGAGAATCTAAGTTCGAATTAAAACTTGTTGTACAGTTATCAATACCACTTAAATTTTTTGTCCCAAATCTCACATCTAAAACCATCTGTCGTAACTCCGATCGATATTCTTCTACACAACTTGATGCACGTTCCGTTGAATTGTAAATGTCATTAACATCTTCTGATGTAATGCAATCATGATAAACATCAACTTTAGTACCATAATCAAATAAAATTCGAAGATTCTTCTCAGCCTTGAGCATGCTCTGAGAAACTGTTGATGCTCGCGCATCATCGATTTGAACATTTGTATAAAGTGGGTCGAATTCATTGGCGCAAATTTTTACCTCTTCAATATCTTCCAGAATGTAATATACATCGTTACCTTCCGGAACAAAATCGTCTTCTATTTTTGAATATATGTCGCTAATAAACATTTCTACGTCGCCGAAAGTTTCCGGCAGAGGCGGACAGCTAACGAGGTTACAAAATGCTTTAATTTTCGACGACGAAAATCTTGAATTATTGACTTTTTTGTGTGCACTCTGGCTGGCCAAAGACACAGACGCTGAATTTAATAATCCATTTAATTCACCTGCCAACTCGCTTTTAATGTCCCTCAATGATTGAGTTTCAATATTTTTAACTTCAATATCCAGTCCAGCATGTAGCCCGTATATCTTCCCGACTATTACGTGAGTTGCCTTTATTTTATTTTCCTTCAATAGAGACAGCCGTAGTTGACCCACGTGGTAATCGTCACAAATAGCGATTTTATCAACGTATTTTTCCTGGATGACTTCGATTACAGCAAAAATGGAATTGGCGGATGATTTTGTACTTGCATCCACAGATATTGATCCACCCACACCTCCGTTAAATATATTCAGCATCATATCCAATTTGGCTTCGGCGTTTAAATTTGTTTCCGCCACATATTCGGCATAGCTTTCAACAACCAAACTCGTCCTTTTACTTCCACCCTTGGGTTTTCTCTGTATGTTGACGCTACCAAGAATTGTATCAGAAATAAAATATGGACGTAGCTTGTGCTCACGGATATCATAAAATTGTAGAAGTTCTCCCGTTCTTCCCATTGCTAACTCAGTAATTTCTGGCCTAACACATTTTATGAAAAGTTGTAGAAGAGGAAAAAATAGCAACACAAACTCGTTCATTTTTATCTGCGGAGAAGAAACGTTTCAGATTAGGCCATAAACATGTTATGATACTTTCGATATAAAAAACTTCATTGTCAAATTACTATACTAGTAAGTTCACCTCTATCATTCGAATTTTGTTTAAAACTGAATCCTAAAAACAAATTTCGTATTGATTTTTTGGTTCTAATGTCAGTATACTGGTACTGCAATAGCGGAATGACTTGCCACACTGAATTCAATTTCCTTCGAAGAAACTGATAAACTATAAATGCTGCTCAAAGCAAAATTTATGACTAACTTAGTTTTCCCACTCGTGTGTGGTGTTGCATCATTTCAAACAATAAGTTATTTACGTGCAAGGTCATAAAACAAGTTTTGTAAGTTTTAAAATTTAAACATCTTGAGTCATTCTTGAGGTAAAACCAACGCATAATCGATTATTTAAACAAGGATGGGAACAGTCAAACGAATTTTCGCAAGAATTACATGATTTGCGTCACCAATTTATTTCTTGTGTCGACTAGTGAAATATACCCGAGCCCCACAATTTGAAAACGAAATTATAATTAGAAAATGAAATGATAGGTTCATAATTTAACCATCGACTCGTTTGATGTATATAATTTTCAGAATTCGTGAAAAACACGCTATTAAATATCCCCGGTGGAACATAATATTTTTTTAGAAACATTTTAAGGGGGAAAGTGAGGCATCCTCCAGGCAATAAACCTATTCTCTAGTCTGTTGCTTATGTAGAGTGAAAGATCTTTGCTCACTTTACTAACTCCTATTTTTAAAAACTTCCCAGTGCAGTTTACCTTAAACGTGCACACCGTAAGTTTCTCCATTGCCTGCCGGTCGACCACGACAGAGAATGGGAAAATTAAAGTGTTGGATAGACAAATAAGTAGACAGCACACTCACATTGCGATTTTATTATGCTATCTCACTTGCCTCATCCACATAGTAAATTGTAAAGTTGGATGGGGGTTGACGCAATAAGTCTTGGCTTTGGTGGATATGTGGGAACTCTGTGAGTATACCACAGAACCCTATAAACACATATAGATACATATTCAAACTTTTCACACGTTCATTTACGCGTGTTTTTATTCTGTATAGGTAGCCATCCACAAACATAATAATGTGTATACTGGAGGCTTGGATTAGAAAAAAATCGATGTGTTTCCGGATTGCTTTGTTGAGTAAGTGATATAAAATATGCCAGCTAGACAAGTTAAGTTATGGAAAATTTCCGCTGAATATTAACAGTAATGACTTATTTACATTATGCTTATGATGGATCACTCTGATTCCTAAAAAAGTGCATGATACATAATTATTTTAATTAGTACTACAAAAGCCACAACAACAACAATCCACAATTTTAAAATGAAACATTAATTAGAAAATGACAACATAGGTTCATGATTAAACCATAGACTCCTTTGATAAGTAGAGTTCGATTTTCCTTATTCCGTACGTCAAACAAATCTAAATTGGATAGCGTGTAAAAATTTCATGTCATTTTTCTGTGCATTATAAACATCAAACCTCGTTGTAATGGTATCCTAAGACATCGCGATTTTATAGCGAGGCTACCTTTTTAGCGAACGAAAAATTGGTGTATTGGATAAGGGTGTTTTTCTAGTACCTCAAGTGGAGAGGAACAGTGGGAAACACTAGGACTATAGGTTTGACTGCATAGAGCTACATTTTTTACATCCTAATAAATGTTGGGGAAGGAATTCAAGGTTTTCCTCACACTTTAACAAAGAGTCTTTCTACCGAGTCACTACATTTTTTATTTACAATAAATTATAAAATTGGAAACTTCTACCAGAATAAACAATAACCCAACAGACGATGGATGGGGGCTGACGCAATAAGCCTTGGCTTTGGCGGATCTGTGGGAACTGTGAGTATACCACAGAACCCTTTAAATACATATGGATACATATTCACACTTTTCACTCGTTCATTTACGTGTTTTTCTCTATGTAGGCAGTCATCCATAAACATAATAATGTGTATACTGGAGGCTTGAATTAGAAAAAAAATTTATCTATAATTATTATGTCTCACTCTACGTTGAATAGGGAAGAGATGACAAATTTGCAGACATGTGGTTACAATTTTCCTTTCCCTACGACAAAATACACGAAGAAATAAACAACACGTTTCTCAATCATCAAATAATCCCAACTCTACTAGCTTTTATTCAACCTTTATTTTTGATGAATTCTCATGCTCACCCTTTGTCTATTTCCTTAGCCTTTCACACAGTTTACCATATGATTGCATACAACTCATTACTCAAACTGCTACTACCAAAATACACGGCTAATCGTCAGGTTTGTTTTTTGACAGAAAAACTTCCTTTTTCCCTCAGCATCATCTTCTATGCTCCTTGTTCAACCACCTTTTCCCCTTTTTTAGGCATATCCTTCGTATCCCTAGGATTTTTCCTTTGATTGACTATATATTTAAAATTAATCTGTAGACTTTATTTGAAAATTTCACCAACTATTCTCCTGCCCTATTGACTTGTTGAGCTTGAGGCCAGAGCTGCAGGCAAGTACAAAAAATTGAGGATCCTTACTCGTACCCGACCCGAACCCGAAGAGTCAAGTAAAATTATTTATGGATCCGTACTTGAATCGTCGGGTAAGAGGCAGTACTTGAAGGTTCAAGTATTTAGGAACGGGTATAATCTAGCTACCCGAACCTGAGATAATACTCGTGTACGGATCCTAGTAATACCCGACCCAATTACCTACCCGTACTTGAACCCGAACCCGACTTTCGGGTATTTTTTTAGATATTCAGCTAAGACATGAAAACCGCAAATTATTCTGAACGAAAAATTATTGAATATTTTACTATGCAATGATTTAATATTTTAATAATATTTTGATATGTACGTGAATGTAAATGATGGGCTGAACGTTCCCAACTGATCAAAGATGTAATTGGGATGGGTTAGTCAGTGGTCAAGTACTAATGTGAATGTACTCGCAGGAACTTGATGATTTAGAATTGATGTATATTAATGTGTTTATTCGTGGTTCGTTAAAAGATGGTCAAACAGAACTGAGAAAGAAATCAGCTCCTGAGAACTGTTCCCAGCGGAGAGTCGGAGAGAATCGGAGCGTCCTTCTGAGAGCTTGAGCTCTCGCTCTTATACACAATTTCTCATGATTCAATACATTCCAATACTCTTATTTAACTAAATGATGTCATTCAATGCACGTGCAGAACAATTTGAATACAAAATATCTATGCTATAAGTCCAAAACCTGTCATCCCATGACTTCTATTCAATTTTTGATGCAATTTTACGAACACAAAAGAAGAAGAATTTTAAGAACAAAATAAGAAATCGCATGCCTTACTTTAAAAACGGATTATTTCAAGCGAATTTTATAATATCTTGCTCAATAATTTGTTTTTCTGCAAAACTTATCAAATATAATCTATAGCTAATGTACAAGAAGTAATAATTAATTTGTTGAAAGCTTAAAAAACGTGCTGTTTGTAATTTCGAACGCTTTACAGTTTTCCGGATTGCTTTGTTGAATAAGTGATATAAAATATGCCAGCAGACACGTTAAGTTCTGGAAACTTTCAGCTGAATATTAACAGTAATGACTTATTAACATTATGCTTATGATGGATAACTCTGATTCCTAACAAAAGTGCATGATACATAATTATTGTAATTACTACTGCAAAAGTCACAACAGCAACAATCCACAATTTGAAAACGAAATTATAATTAGAAAATGTCATGATAGGTTCATGACTAAACCTTAGACTCTTTTGATGAGTTGAGTCTTCAGAATTCGAATTTCCTTTTTGCTTTCGTCAAATAAATCTAAATTGGATAGCGTGTAAAAATTTCATGTCCTTATTAAGTCAAAAGTACATTCTATTTCACGACTCTAAAAATAAAAAATACAGGTACATTCAAATCTCGTTGTAATGGTATGCTAAGACATCGCGATTTTATAGCGAGGCTACCTTTTTAGCGAATGAAAAATTGGTGTATTGGACAAGGATGTGTTTTTCTACTACCGCAAGTGGAGAGGAAAGATGGGAAACACTAGGACTATAGGTTTGACTGCATAGAGCTACATTTTTAATATCCTAATAAATGTTGTGGAAGGAATTCAAGGTTTTCCTCACACTTTAACGAAGAGTTTCTACCGAGTCACTACATTTTTTATTTACAATAAATAATAAAATTGGAAACTTCTACCAGAATAAACAATAATCAAACACGGTAAATATGTAAAATAAATCTAAATAGAAATCTTGGTTAAAAATCATTAAGTCAAAATTGTTTATCATATTTAAAGTGCTATTTCCCGGATGACTCCACTAATTAAACTCATCCAAATGCAAAGTATTTCCCGTTTTGTGTGTGCTATAAAATAATTGATTTTTTCATTTTAATGCTCATTAAATTACCAGGTGTCGTTGTAAAAAGTTATCTCGAGTGTGAAGCAAAAACACCTAGTTAAACAGTTACATTTATACGTTTGTGAATCACCGCGGCGACGAAATACAAGTAAAAAATGGTAAGTTTTACCTTTTTTAAATTTTCATTATCACTGTTATACCTGGTTTTTTTCCAATTTTTTAAAATTTTCAGGTAAAATTGATTTAGTATAGTGTTCCTGGCAGAATTATTTAAAATAAAATATACATATGAAAATAAGAGAATATCCTTCCTATATTATCACGGTGTTACAGAAAATTTGTCATTTCTAAAAGTCAGGATAAATTATTTTTCAAAAATGCCCAAATTTAAGAACTCGAAACGAAAATGTTAGAATAACGCAACAATAATTGGCATATGCGTTTTTAAGATTGTTTCTTGAATGAATTTCCTGATTATTTTTTCATAACGTAGTTGCCGGCGTTAACATTGGTTGCCATTCTTTGGTTGGGATCCTCCATCGTTTTGTTTTCAACGTTTATAAACCAACAGGTTACATTTTATTTGAAAAATATAATTGAATAAATTTAATTTGTGAGCTTTAACATTTCTGTATTTAACTTTCAACCAGAGTTATGGGAGGGTGACGGAATGCCACCGCGTGCCAGTTGACGACAATGCGTTTAACACAGCATGGGGATCTTTGAAGGTTTTCGAATATAATTTTCGTATTTTATTTGATTGATTCATCGGGAAAGCATATTAAAACAATGTACGACATATATTTGTCTCGTTTTCATGCTAGGACGAATCGCAAAACAGATCGGATTTTGAAGGTTTCTCTCTCCTAATTGAAAACTCGTCTGGCACTTTACTTCCAAGTTTCAAGGTGAGAAACAATAGTTATTATTATCATCTTTTTAAATCCAAATGCAAATGGTATTTACGTTTACCTTTTTGAACTATATAAAAGTCAAAGCGCATGGCTCCCACGAGGCTTCAAGAACCTCTGCTAACTGTTTTAATATCTGAAGTAAATTTTGACAACGTGGGAGAAAATTTGAAGCAGTTTATTGAGCTAGAAGTCATTCCCAAGAAAAAATTTGGAAGGCCAAAAAATAATATGCTCGAAGGGTTTTTTATTTTGTTAATAAATTCGGATCCACTGCAAGTAGTATCGAGTATACATCTTGGAGACAGTGATTACAATATAGATCCGTTTAAACGGTACCTAGTGTTAGGTTCACCCGCTGTTGACAACGTCAACATAAACATCAACGGAAATAAAGTTCCAAATACTTTAAAAAATTCGCGAGGTAATGATCTTCTACCTGATGGCAATAGAGGCCCAGTAGGAATCGCAATTGCCTATCAACCGAACAAGCGTGAATTAACTGATTTAACGTTGTTTAGATCCCCTGATGGTAGGTTTTTACCTACAGATCTATCGGGGAATGAACATAAAAAGAATTTGATCCGCAGTTTACTTGTAGATTTTATTTTAGTGGGCCGCAAAGCGCCAGTTAGTACATGCTCCTTTTTTGATTCTTTATTTCCAACTCAAACTGATTCCCGTGATCGACTTATATTAAGAGATTGGGAGGTTAGTACGGAAACTATAGAGCATTCACTCAGTAGGTGCTCCCACAACGAAAATTCATACCAAGCGAGTAATTTTAAAATATCCAATCCCACTCCCGGATTACCAAATGACTGTTCGGGACTTCATCTTAATTTAGAAGTAGTTATGAATCATTTAACCCCAGATAGGACCCCTAATGTTGAAGTTAATCATGCCCCAGGTTGTTCTGCCGAATATCCTAACGTACCATCCTCTAGATATGAAGCTATAGTAGAAGATAAGTATAAAAATATACTTAGTAAATACCTTGTATCCCCTTTTCAAGCATGTTCTGCTGTAACTGAGCGTGTTAACGTTACTGGGCTAATTGGGAATGATATTACAACTGAAATACAAGTACCAGGTATTCAAAACCATACCTTCCTTCCTGAGTGGAAGTCACAGTGCAGCAAGTATCTACCTAATCGGGGTTCAATATTATCATTTAGGCATATATCGGAGTGGGTGGACATACAAGTGAAAGAAACAGAGTGTAGGTTTTCATGTTTTTATTGTAAGCTTTATTTCGAGCACGGTTTTCGAAAGGATTATAAGCACAAGTCTAACTTGATGCAGGCTAAAGGATTTTTTTCGCAGTCACCTTCTGCCATAAGAAAGGCGTTAGAAGATCATAGTACCAAGGAAATACACGTACAAGCCTATCAATATGGAACAAAGATGAAATTTGCAAAAGATGAAGAAATCCGGGCGAAGGTATTTAATGCAGAACGAAAAGCAGAGTTCAACTTATACCTGCCCACATTGCAGGTGTTGCAATTTGTCTACGCAGAAACTCGTGCGGATGTTTCTTTTAACAAACATTCGTATTTTATGTCAACTCTCTCAAAATTAGGGTTGAATGTAGGATCTCACCATTTTACAGACAAAGCTGCACAGCAGTTCATGTCAATAATTTCCAAAGGATTCCATCACAAATTTCTTAACTACATGATGGAAAATAAACCCCCATTTTCCATTATAGTCGATGGTACCACGTACAAAAATATTCCGTATCTTGTGATTTTACTCCAAGTTATTTTGAACGCAAGGCCGACCATAATTTTTTATGCGTTGTTACCACTCGAGAATGAAAAAGGAAAGACAATGGCTGATACTGTTAGGCTTCAAGTGAGTAAAGACAACGCCACACATCCTGGCTTCGAGGATGTGTTTAAATCATCAATAATAGCCCAGGTTTCTGATTCGGCCAGTTCCATGGTATCCCTAAATAATTCGTTGTATTCCCATTTGTCTGATTATGTTGGTAAGAAAATAGCTCTTGTAAAATGCGCTAGTCACAAGACTCAACTAGCTCTAAAATCGGCGATGCAGTCGATTTCACAAACGGTAAACAAGGGTGGCAAAAATATTACGATAAAATATTTTGAAACCTTTGGTAAAACTAATAACAAGCTCTATTCATTTTATTTCAGTAGGGGGAGTAAGAGATTTCAGCACCTCTCAGAACTTTCTGAAGAGATGGGCTTAAGTACAGTCCGTTTGAAGTATTACTTTGATATTCGATGGGCGTCCAGTCACAAAAAAGCAATGTCTGCGCTTAAGCAGGACTACGATGCCCTTGTGCTAGATTTGCTTTCGATTTCAAACGATAAATCGTTTGACAAACAAGCTAGAGAGAAAGCATTGGCTTTACGTCAATCATTGGTTGATAAAACGTTTGCGGTCACGTTAAATGAATTTGTAGATATACTTGAAATTTTCGAGTCCATGTCGCTTAACTTTCAGAAACAAACAGGTCTTCTGACTGCAAAGATTGGTGTCATTGAAAAAGCCATTGTTGACCTAGCACATCTAAAGTTAAATCAAGGGAAAGCTCTCACAATGTTTTTAGCAGAATGCAAGTGTGTAAACGTCTGCGATATGAATTGTACTCTGCAACAGTATGATGACTGTCCTGTTATTATAAGAAAACATCAGGAACTTCAAAAAACAAATGACGATGCTATTAAGCTTAGTGAACACAGAGATAACTTATACGACTCCCTTATATCAGAAATACGTAGATATTTTCCAATGGACACACTCCGATCTTTTAATATATTCGATCAAAGGTTATTCAAGTTTGGATGCGCTGCTGATTGTTCCGATTTAAAAAACTGTTACACTATTTTTGTAAACAGGGAGACAAATACTATAATTTCCCCGTCGTCACTTATGAAAAATGTTTGTGAATTTTATTTTATCTCTCAAAACGATTGTAGAGCAATTGAAAGAGATTGGGCGACGCTTCTAAATTCACTTCTCACAAATTCCTTTCTTATCGACTACCAGTATGACGATCCGTCATTATTTTGGCCTTTAGCAATGAACATGAACAACATCGCGTGGACTACTACCACTAGACAAATTATACAATACTTTTTGTCGACCGCGTTTTCAAGTTCAGATGCTGAGAGGGCTTTCTCGATCACAACTTCGATCCAATACAGATCAAGGTCAGCTCTCTCCTCTGAAAATCTTGATATGATTGCCCGAATTAAAATAAATGGACCAGAAGACGTTGATATGATTGACGCATCATTTTATACAACTGAATTCCTTAAAACCCATGGTAGGGTTGACGATTTAACTATTGGTGGTGGGAGACATTCAAAACCTGAGAAGTTTCAAAGTATGTTCAAGCGTGCCGACATTTTTTAGGTACATTGATTTGGAAATTATCCAAAAGTGTTTAGTGTTAAAACTAGCAGTCATATTAAGGTTGTCACTACATTCATTTCCACTGCGTAATCACTACTTGAAAAATTATAACCTTATATCACTTTATTGATTTGATTAATTTTGTGTGGTGTTCGGAAGAAACTTGGATTCCCGAAGAAATTAATTTGAATTATAAAGCTAATTATATATAAGCATCAGGATGTTTGTCCAAATGATTTCGTTTAATTTATATGAGTAATTATATTATCTTACATTAAATGTTAAATCAATTTTATTTTTGGTGGTCAATAAATGGACAACCCAAACCAAATAAATTCTTGTTTTTCATTAACTTTTGATCACATTGCTTTATAATTAACTGCATATTTCAATATTAATAGCAAAAACTCGAAATAGCAATTGTTTATTGAAAATTTAGTTCCGAGTTACAGATCAGCGTCAGCTACGGAAGTCTACTTTTCCATTAAACCCGTTTGGTTTTAATGTTGAAGCCATTTTAAAATTCTCGCTATAAGCCTTCCAATCATTTTCGCTCTTAGGCTACCTACGACATTTTTTTACGACGTTTATGCAAATTACGACCGTTTGGGCCATCCCCTACTAAATTATTTTATGTTTTCATCTGTCCCTCTTTTGCACGAGAGGTTTGTTTTTTCAAAAATATTCTTTAATTCATTATAAGAATTAGGAAGATTATTCAAAGTTGTACCACCCAGTTCAAAAATGGTTCCGACACCCCTGATGCTAACAGACATCGGACGCACGGAAAAGGGTATTTTAGAAACGGTCTAACGTCGCCCCTAAAAAACTCAACTTCGTAATAAAAAATCTCGAAGTTTACGTTGGTGTGGGTAGTGCTGCAATATTGTACCAGATTGATTTTGTTTTTTAGTTTAGTTGTGTTAATTTTCGAACAAAACAATAGCAATTCGTGGAGAAGAAAACAAAACAATAACAATTTGGTAGGCTGAAAACAAAACAACAACAAAATAAATTCCACTAAAATGCTAGCGTTTACTACACGTGTTTTGAATATCATAAACTTAGTGTTTCTCCCTCCATGCTATACTAAAAAATAGTTCCCCATATGCTAAAATTTGAAATGAAAAAATTTGCCGCTCACATGCTTTGAATATAACTCAATTCACGGGTGTCACTAAAATTGCATGTAAAAAGTAACTACCTCACCTGAGCTATTTTAGCTTAATGGACACCAAATAATTTTTTCGGCACGGAACATAATTTTTGTGCTAATGAGGATAACTTTTAAACACACAAACATTTTTTTAATGCACGGATCATATTGTGAAAACAAAACAATATTGCAATTGTACGTTACAAAACAAAAGTTTCACTAACAATAGCAAAACAAAATCAGCTGGAACAAAACAAAATTAGCGCTGCGATTTAGTTTTATTAATATACAATATGGTAACAAAACTACAAGTGCAATATTACAGCACTAGGTGTGGGCTTGGACGCTCGGTATCTCACTTAACGGGCCTTACGACTGGTTTGGCGCGCTGCGCTTATGTAAGTATGTACATTCCGCCAACTTTTGAAACCTGACATTAAAGATGCCGTCTATTCAGGACTTTTTAAATACTTATTTAAATAAGAATAGCTCCTTCGAAAATTTTACCGACTATTACAGTGTGACCGAAAACATTATTGGGGAAAATAGTGACGAAACTATTCCAACCGAATCGGCACCAAAATGGTGGTAAGTTTTATGGCCAGAGTGTGAAAATCTTAACTTCTTTTCATTTTCGTTGGTAGAATCTTCCTGAATTTTCAGTTTAGGGCGAGTTGAGAGTAATAATAATAATTATTGTTTTAGGATTGTTCCTTTAGCGGTTATCGGCCTGATGATATTTCATACGGCGGTTATGTGTGGATATCTACATGCATTCCCACCGGTTAAAAAATCGAGGTATGAAAATAAAACTACCTACTACAGTAAAAACTCTTTAAGACGGTTTTCCTTTATAACGGTCGAATTGGAAAGTCCCGGCAAAACTCCGTATACCTAACATTAAGGAGATCCCCTTTAAACCGGTTAGCCTTTAAGACGGTTTTTCCTTAAGACGGTCTGGTTTTCCGGTCCATACAGCACCTACGCCTATGTATTGGTGTGTGCAATGTGCATAAGACGGTCATACTTTCAAGTGCATCATCGTGTAGAAAAAAATGTTATCTTTTCGACTAACTCCACGTCTGAAATTGCAAACGATCTTAATACGAATGTGCTGCTCCTATAAATATCGTATAATTTTACGTTAAATACGTTCATGAAATACGTTTTGGTAGAGTTATCCTTGGTATTTTATGTATTAACATTAGAATAATACATAATGACCGGCTTATCGGTAAGACGGTCATTCGTTAAGACGGCCAAAATACTGGTCCCCATTGGAGACCATCTCAATGCAATTAATTTACTAATGATTTTTATTTTGCAGAGTTCCGCCCCCCACAAATAATGATGAGGAGGGTACACCGGTGTAAGGACAAGAGAGGACTTAAAATAATGTCTTTATTTTTATTATTCATAAAATAAACGAGCATTTTTGATAACCACATCCCTAGTATAACTGCATTCATTTTAGTTGTCATAGCTTCTTGCATTGTACACCGCCAAAAGAAATATAAAAAATATATAAAACAAAAATAATTTGCAACAGAAAGCAAGAAATATTTTTTAGTCCTAGACTTCATTAAGCTTTTGCTTAAATTTCATGTTCAGTTTCTGATCTTGATTGCATTGGTTGGACAAGTTTATTTCACAACTGATTTCCGATTCAGTTCAGCTTGGTTCAGTGGAATTTCAGTTCAGTTTGCCTTTTGACAGAAACCGAATGGTTCAGTTCATGAAATGAATTGACTCT